>OZ037788.1:503806-551306 GCA_964035525.1 Porites cylindrica | reverse complement strand
GCTGAGGTGTTGTCGCTTAATAAAACACGACTGTCAATCAGCGGATGGTTCCATGGAGACAACATCGACAGGCCTGTACCCTATCAAGAGCCTCACCCTAAATTACAAACACCTTCTGCTATGGAGGTAATGAGGCTAGTGAGAATTTGCATGTGAAATCAAGGGTAAAAGTCTTGTATCGTAAGATGGGGTTTAAATTTAATAATTTATTAATTTTGTGTGGCTGTAGAAATGTTGTGTTGTTAAATTGATTTGTTTTGTGTTTTTGTTTAGGATGAGGCACTTGTGGAATGGATCAACCCCATGTATCTTGATACAGGTGTTGTGAAAGACATCAGGGCACGATTTAAAGAAGAGTCAGAAATACAGCTTCAGGAATTTCTTCTGGTAAATTTTTGTTCTGTTACAGCACTTGAATTAACTTCTAAGTAGGCACCAGTTAAGCTGTCCAGTTAACATACTGGTATTTCTGTTTGGACATAATCTCTTTCTGGCTGGTAGTGTTTACATGTATATGTTGTAGCAATTTTTTTTATCTCAGGTAATTTTTCTTTTTCCTTTGTTTCAACTTCATTAGCATACATTACCATACCCAAAAACAAAAAAAAACAACTATTACCTGAGATATAAAATTAACTACAACATATTCAAAAAGATTTTCTTTACCAACAAAGAAGTCGCAGAAAGACTATTGAAAACATAAGCCTTTTGTTATGCAAATTAACTCACTTTCACCTTCAAATAAAACTCCCATTGCAAATGAGACTAATAGCGTATGAAAAACATAGGTAAGAAATAACTTTTTTGAATGTGACTGTTTTCTTTAGGAAGAGAAATATCATGAAGTGTTTGAAGCACTGCACAGTGAGAATGTTAATTGGAGATGGCGAGGGCCAGCCAATAAAAGGTAACATAGTTGGTCAGTAGAAAATACAGACTGCAGACTGTTACAGACCATTGTTTTCATCATGCAAAAGAGAAAAAGACAAGAATAGTCCCATTGTTTTTTTTAATTTTGTGGTAGACATTTCGAACAAGCTGTCGTGGAGTCATTGCCACCTATTGTTCAACAGCTGACCAAGTTACTGCAGTCTCAACCGATGTTCAAATTACTAAGGACTATGACAGGACTAGAAATGGCTGATGTACCACTTAGTGATGATGATGATGATGATGATGATGACAGTGATGATGATGACGGTGATGAAGGAAGGAAGGTATGGGGTGAAGATGAAGGAGAAGTCTGAATGTAAAATTCACGCGCGAAAGTTTGTTGCGGACCCTAAGAAGGCTATAAAACTTTCGCGAATTTGAGAAAAAGGGTTCTTCGGATTGTACAGTCAAAGTAAAGGTAGAAAGATCGTTCAAGATACACTAAAATTAGAGATGAAGACAAGAGTCAACCGTCAAGCTCGCTGATAAATAGAATGTCACGTAAGACTTGTTTTTCTCAAGATGAAGTAAACAAGAGTTGGTCTCTTCGTTGAGAGTTGTTTCGAATGCCAACTTTAGCTGCTTGAATTCACTCTTCCATACGGATAAATTTCGAAATATAAATGTAACTGTTTGTTGATCACCTTACGTGAAAAGCTGAGTCCGTCGTTAAATATTGATTATTATTAATTATTTTGTTACTAATTAATGCCATCTGTATCTCTCTAGGATGCTAATAAAAGCAGAGAGCAGATCCCTAGTTGCCATGGTGATATACGCCGTTGGAGGCATGGTTGTTATACGTTAATTCATGATACGGATCCTGAAGGAGCCGAGTTTGCTTTAGATGCTTTGTTATACATCGGTGGAAAAGGTGAGTACACTGCAGCCTCGTTCCCAGTCGTCCTCAGCGATATCGGATGTGACGTCACCTGTCGAGCAATTGCGCTCAGTTCCAAACCTCTTCCACCCATTCAGATAGCGCGAACTGACTAGAGGACGAGGCTAAGTACATTCTAAACACAGACGACCTTAACATGGTCACCGCTCTTCTTTAGGCGGAAAAAGGCGAGAAAGAAAGGCTAACAACACAAATGAAGACGGTCGACTGAAAACGGACCTGAGAGAACGGACCTGAATAATAGTGCAGGAATTAGCGAAAAGAAAACTGTAGCAAAGGATGAAATGCCATTAGGTCTAAGTTGTAAACCAAGGGCCTTATATGAAAATACACAACCTACTGAATTTATTATTTGTTATTTTCCACTGATTGTTTTGTCAGGTTGGAAGAGCGATTATGGAGGATATACCACGTATTTGACCAGCGGAGAAGACGAAGAGGTATTTTGCAACATTGTTTGGGAGAAAAAAAAAAGTTCTTTCTTTTTACTTGGTTAAGGGCTAGAATGTAAGGATGATTGACTAAACCTTCCAAATCTTCCTTGCAACGAATTCATATGAAATACGGAGTTTTCTTCTCAAATTTTTCTTTTTAATTGGGAATTTATTTGGGAAAAGCTTATGTACTATGTGCATTATTTTCCTTTGCAAAACAGTATAATTTTATAATGAAATGCTAAGGGTCAAAATCGACCAACGACGACTCGAGGCTTGAAATGCACTGCGCAGCCGCAATGATAGTCCCACCCATTAAATCGTTACTGTACATCGCTTGTCGACGACCAGCAGTGAACAAGCGAAACTTCGCAGTCAAAGATCGGAGTGTCCTTAGTGAAACAAATTTAAAAAGAACGCTAACATTCGGGTATTCCTTAACTCCAAAAAATGTACTTTATTTGAGTGTAAATATATGCGGCACGAAAGTACTAATTGAGGGCTCTATTTTTACTGACGTGACTGCCATTTCCCCATTATCATCCGAGCCACGCGAAGGTCTTGCCTTTGGCAGTGCAAAGGCAACACCTTTTTTTCTCAGTTATGTTAAGTCCCTAAGTATTGGTCCGGCCCCGGGAATCGAACCCGCGACCTGCCGCTCTGTAGTCAAGGGCTCTACCAACTCAGCTAGTCCTGGCGAGCTGAACTGTGGCAAAAGTTTACCGCCTGGCGTAGCAGCAAGCCACACTGATTACAACTCTGTTTGTATTGTTTCCCGTAGCTGTTAACCGTTCATCCTCAAGAAAACTCCTTGGCTTTGGTTTACAGAGACAAAGAAACTGTTCGATTTGTGAAACACATAAACCATTCCTTGCTGACCAATGAGGGCTCTGCTGACAGACACCTCAACTTTCTTGACTTTTCTTTTGTGTATTTTGAATGACGACAAATATCAACTCGGTTAAATCTCTCGTAATTGACCCTTAAACAATTTCTTCAGGGCTCTGGTAAATTTTCCGCCGTGAGGTTAGCTTTTTAAAATATCCCAATAAGCTATTCTATAGTTTGCTTAAATGTTTAGCTTGAGTGAGGAAAAAAAAAACAGAAAGCAGTATAATTTACTAAAACCTTCTCTTAATCCGTTTACGCACTTTTTCTTATAAAGAATGATTTTATAAAAAAAGGTTAGTTTTGTCAATATTTTAAAAACACACCAGGATAATGATTAGCGAAATAAGTAAAAGTACAAGTGCTATGTGATAAGTCTTCCCTGGTAGTTTCTAACTTGAAGTAAGTAGCACAGGGAGTGTTTTATCTCACGTCCAAGAAAACACGCAATGAAGAGGAGTAAATTAAATACAATGATCTCTTTCAGGATCTTATTTCCAAGAGTCTTGTAACGGTTTATTTGTTTTCAATTCAACTGGACACTTGCGTTCATGATTCACAAATTATTTTGATTCGTAACTCCAGTGAAGTTTAAAACGCAGCCTCGTGCTGCCTCTTGTTTTGTAGCTCGTGCGTTCAAATATTTCCGTGAGCTGCAAAACATAAAGTCTTAATTGGCCAACGCACTGTGCTTTGATAAAAGGAAATATTTTAACTATATTATAACTGTTTTCGAACAAATTAATCTTGAGTGTTCGAATATGAAAAGCGATTTTTTTCAGAATTTGGATGATGATAATGGGTTATTATTCAAAGTTCTTGATGTAAAGATTCTGCGCTAGAGTCTCCTTCTGAACTACTAGCAGGCTTTCTGCTGTTTTCTTCTTTTTCTTCTTCCTGAGCTAGCTCTATCCAGTTCAGAATATCTTTTTCTCTATCCTCGCTAAGGCTAATCCAATTGTTTGCGATCCATTTTGTGCCACGTTTTACATCGCAGCCGCCATGGAAAGAAAACGTATCAAGCTGACCCATCCAACCTGTCATGTTGTTGACCTTGTGGTTGTACCAAAGGATGGCCTTGCCCTTCTCTGGTTTAACTACCACATTTGCTTTGTGGCAATTCTTGGCTAAGTTGCAAACATTTTCAGCGTCACTCATCCACTCCTAAATTACAACAGCACAAAAACATTAATGCAACGTAGAAAGGAAAGAAGTCGAAACTAGGATTTGAGGTCACACCGAACGCAGAACTTTCCATACAGAAGGCCGGCGCGCACTTACTGACTCTGCTAATCCTTGCTTCTTTACCATGGACTCAAACGTGTCTTGGTGCTGTTCGGAAGTTTTCACTTAACAAGATGGCGAATCAGCTCACTGCTTAGTGCCGAAGGTAAAACATGGTATTCGATATAAAGCTCTTTTATAACTGCACCCACCTCGTCATCAAAAGTGCTATTGTCGGCGATAGGAAAAGCCGTCTCACCGCCATCCTCTACATTATCCAAAAAGTATAGTATTGTAGCATACCTGCCGTGAAAAATAACAACACAAAAATGAACATTCACTGTCCTTATTTTTCGTCTTACAATATCATTATTAAACCAGTTGCACATAGTACTGTAAGTTTCCCATTGACTTTTAACTGAGCGATAGCTGTCAGGTATTCTAAGTACGATACAGTCGTTTCCACTGGGCTGTAACCAAACCCAGAGCTATTACTTTAACCAATCAAAACACAGGCTGGTGCTCAATGTACCAATCAGATCCCGAAACAAATACTTGCACCGGTACTAAGCGCGGGAAAAATTGGTGAGGGCAACTTGCAAACGGTTCAAGTGTCACACTTGATTGGTTGAGGAAGTGGGAAGCGATTTGTTAGCCAATCACAAAAACGGAGTGCTCAGTGCAAAGCAAAGGAAGCCAAAACAATCGCAAAACTACTTTCGGTTAGTCTGTTTAGCCTGAGGTGTTTTTGCGCAAAGGAGCAGCAACAAAAACGCCAGCTAAGCAGGCCGGCAGGACTGCTGTGAGAGTTACTAAATTTTTAATACCTGCAAACTCTACAGTTTCTTAATTCGCTTCCAAGGTGGTGACAACATGGCCTTTTTCTAATGAAGTCTGAATCTAAGTGGCAGTTGTAATGACCCATCGGACCATACGATACTACCTATGACACAACATGTTTTCGTTAGTGAGTTAAGTATCCTGTTGTCTATTCCACCAATTTCGTTCTCTACTTTTAAAAAATATTATGCAAATTGTACAGAATCTTACCCCACTGATAAAAAATGTAATAATATCACGCGCATTTTTTAAAGGTTTCTTAAACGACTTATCCTTCAAATGAGCTGTCCTGTCCAATTCTGATATTTTAGGTCGTATTAAATGTTAGCATTTTTACCGCCACTGTCAATTTTGGAAAATTGTAATGTAGGAGATCTTTATTTTCATCATCAACATCACATTGTATTCACTTCACCCTTAATAGTTTAACCGTTTCTTCCTCAGTACGGATGTTCTCTGCTTACAATTTTGTTCAGAATCATGTTTATGTTTCTTTAACTTTAAATTTACGCACGTTTCTTAGCAAGTAAGTTCATCGTGAACTTATCCTGGGGACGTAGACTATTTCCGGTTGTTACTTCTCTAACTTTTCGAAGGAGAGAAGCGACATCCGGAAATACGTCTGCGTTCCAAGGCAATCAAAAACGCAGCTTACTTGTAGGTACTCGCTTGCTTTAATTATTTCCAGTGGAAGCATAGTGAGTCGGTGCACCCTGAAAAGATAATCTCGTTAGGACAACGAAAGTATCAGTCTGATATCATGAATATTCATTGTATTTGGTGTAAAGGAGAATGGAGTCTCAAGAATAGCAGGGCGTTGCCTTAGGTCTGTATTCCTGAAGACAAGGCAGGAGGTTGCTCAGCTGAGTAGTTTAGAGCGCAGGGTTTTAACTCCGTCGTCCCATATTCAGATACTCGATCTGTCCATTAGCTGGATTTATTTCTCGGTTGCCTCGCGTTCCCATCTCCTCGATCTTACTTGTAAAGAACCGACTGGTTTGCCTTTGGCCAGCAGGGATTCATGATATGTTCATTCAGATATTTGTTTCTGTTTCTTCTTAAATTTGTGGGCCGTTGTCACTTATTCCGAGATTCGTGTTCGGCCGATTTAAAAGATCACTCCATGTTAGCCTGCGAGTAAACCCTTCCTTTTGGCTGTCAGGGGCCAAAAGGAAGTAGCTTATCCTCAGTGCGGACTAGGGAATTGTCACCTCAATTTCTTTTCGGCACACTTCACTCATTTTGCACACACTCTCTCTCTGTCTTACACACACACGTGGGACAACCCGTGTCTCGCACTCGACAAACACCGAAAAAGAGAGCTTACTCCCAGGCACCTTGCTAGCAGAACCTTTATTTCACTTTCTCAATTTTGGCGTACTCGAGGAAGATTCTACAGGAATCGAGTAAGATCTTTGTTGAGCATGTGGTTTTGTTGTTGGCATATAGCTTGGATCCCAGGCCTCATAGCCGTGTGCTTGGTACAGTGCCTTAAGTTATGCCATCGGTTTATCATATAACGGATGCTCCCACCTAGAAAACCAGTTTGACGAGAGAAAACAAGATTGGCCAGTCCACAAGTTCGGTCTTCGGCGACTAAAAAGGCTTGACGCGATTCAGGCAGTCTGCTTTATTGCTGCTCACTCAAGAAGGTGAAAGGAGGCTCCGCACGCAAGGTGACCTCCAGGGGACCCTCCGGGGGAGATCTTTCGTAAACGGCGCGGATACTGTGCATGTCTTAGGCCCAGTTCAAACGTCGATCTTTTCATGTTAGGTCGACCCAAGTGATATAAGTTCGACGGTTGATTCAGGTGTCGAACTTAATTAGTCGGACTCAATTCATTTTCACGATGTTCAATGGTCTAAAAAATAAAGTTTAGTAAGTTATGCATTACGGTTTGGCACATGAGAAATTCGACGTTTGAAACGAAGTCGCTCCGCAGTCGAAATTCCCCTGTGAGCTACTCGATCTTAATTCACGGGTCGACTTAAATTAGAAATGTCGATCTTTTCATGTACTTAATTGAAGGGATTGGGTTCGGTACATGAAAGATCGACGTTTGAACTGCGCAGGTCTTACCTTTCCTGTATGGAAGCGACGACACCGTCTAAGCTGCCATTAACCTTCTCTATCCATGTCTGCCGACTGTGGCGACTCTTTGTGTGTGGTTGTTCCCCCTTTATCTTCTGTATAAACTTGGCCATCTCTGGGGTATTCCTTTGTTTGAATTCTTCAAAGCTTATATTCTCTACAAACATAGAGGTCTAGATATAAAGCAAGTTGTTCGCTCATTTGTACGCCATTGATAGGGAATACCAGGCCCGGTTCAGAAGCAGAACCGATCATAAGCCCAACCTAATACATTGAATTAAGTAGATAAAAAGCTCGGCGTCTGAATCAGTTAGGAACGCCGTTCTTCCCCCCTAGCCTGGCCGGGAGTTTCGACTTTCAATCGACTTTGGAACGGCTTTGATTCAGACGCCGAACTTTTCATGTACCGAACCTAATACATAAATTATTATGTCGTATTTTGAGAGCAGTTTGATCGAAATGACCATTTTTCTCCTTTTTTAAGTTCGGCTGGAATAGACCTATTCGGCTAACTCAATGTTGTACCCAATTCAAACCCTTTGGGAATAAAACGTTTTGTTTCAGGAATTTCCATATCATTTAAATGTGAATGCCACATTATAATGCAAATACAATACACAAAGAATCTTATCCCCGGGAGATTTGAATTGGGTACAACATTGAGTTAGCCGAATAGGTCTATTAAGATCTGCGTCTGAATCAATTCAGTCGGTCTAAATAATTTGGGTCGGCCTTCGAATTAGCGGGTTCGGCTCATGAGAAGTTTGGCGTCTTAACCGGGCCTTAGCTTCATGGGCAAAAAGATTCAATTTCATACATACCATCTTGGTCTTTGTCCAGTTCTAAAGCTGAATACCTGCCCAAGGACAAATCATGTAAACATTGTTAATGGTCTAGATTTTATGGCCCAATTTTTCCCAAGGTATTCATACCCGTAGCAGCGGATTAGTATGTTCATAGAGTTCCCAAGTGTGACGTCATAAAAATAAATTTCTCATATTATGGGATTTGAATTATGAAATTTATGTGGGTCGACCCAAAGAAAAAATTAAAAGGGTTTGTACGGAGTTATCAGAGCATAACTGGGCTAAAATATCTCAGTGTCTCGAAATTCTCATTTTTGGCAAGTAGGCCTCTTGGACGTTGTTCTTTCAGAATATCCTGACAAATCCCTTAATTTCAGAAATTTAATTTTTATGACGTCATCACTTTATGGCTCGCTTGTCTCAACTGCTGTGTTTGACGCGCAAGTTTGTTGTCACCTGTTTGATTCGCATTGTCTAACATGCTCATTTCACGTGTTTAATGGACATGCTTTTGACATGCACTTCTCACGTGTTTTATCCCCCCATTGCTTTGACATGCACATGTCACGCGTTTCACGCGAATGTGTTCTATGAGGTTATCTCTTCGAGCACTTACATTTTCAACAGAGTGGGTTTGTCTGGAGAGAAGTCCAGTAGAATTTCCATGTTGTGAATCATCTGTAGGAATGAATTATTCATTGATGAGGTCCTTTATTATTCGAATAAGCGCCCAACCTCGAATTAGCGCCCACCTCGAATAAGCGTCCATTCCAAACGCAGAAAAAGTTAACAAGCGCCCAGCCTCGAATAAGCGCCCACCCCCTCCTCCCCCCAATCAAACTCAAATAAGCGCTCACCCCCATTCCAGCCACTTGAACGAATAAATTCTAATATGAGACTTTAAGAGTTTTCTTCAGAGTATTTTACAGAAACCTTGCTTTGTTACTTCTTCGCGTTTTGTTATTAGCATTTATTGTTTTGTTGAAAATTAAACATACTTCACTTGCTGAAAGTGGTGAAAATTTAATAAGCGCCCAGCCTCGAATAAGCGCCCACCTCGAATAAGCGCCCACTCTCAAGGTCCAAAAATTTAATAAGCGCCCAGGGCGGTTAATCGAATAAGTATACATGATTTTAAGGGAAGGGTATCGTGCGTATGGGAACGTTTAGCTGATTAGTAGTCAATAAAATCTCTGCAAGTGTAGATGTTGAAATGCAAGATTTACGATCCGCAAGGTAGACGCTACAAAATTTCCTAAGATATGGTTGTTTGGTGTGTTTTATTTATAGTTAAAGACTAATGCCTTGCTAATTGCCGCTTTTGTGGGTATTCAGGCTTATATAGTTATTATTCATTGTTTACAGATATTTTACCTCGTCCATATCTATCTGCCCATCACGGTTTTGGTCCCACACTTGAAAATATTTCTTCGTGTTTTTACCAAGTGACATCGTGTCCTGTTTTTCGCCTTCCTTCAAAGTCTGTGATGTTTCCAATCCTTCATTCTTAGCTAATCGAATGATATGGTCACACTCCTCATCAGATAGAAAATTAGGAATTTCTGTGGGGAAACATGAAAAATCCAAAAGCATTATGTCTGAAAGCCTTTGGTGTATTTGTCCCTCTGTCGAGGAATTCTAGTTACATAAGTGAACACGTAAGAACGTTTTAAAATGAAGTGCTACGCCTACGTCCACTACCACTCCCGCTACCACTACTATCACCATCACCGTTACCGTCAACACCAGCCACCAATGCCACTACTATTACCACTATCACTACTACCACTACCATTACTACCACCACCGCCGCTACCATTACTACTAAAAATACTAGTACCACTACCTTTACCACCACCGCTACCACTACTGTCACAACGACTACAGCTGATACCACCACCACCACCACCACTATTACCCACACCACTACTATTACGTAAGAGTAGGTAAGAGATAACAGTTGGATAGTTACCTACCGAATATGGGTGGCTGTGTGGCTGCTGTAACCATCTCATGTTCAACGCCTTCAGTTAAATTAATCTTTTGGATATGCCCGACCTTTAAAGGAAACTTGTTATCTTCAGAACGCTAATAAATCTAATAACTTCGAAAGTGCAGACATCACTTTTCTTTCGCGCAATGAACAAACTGAATTTAAGCTGCAATGGGTTCCCAAACAGGTTTTTTTTATAGCCGAGATTCGGGATTTTCATTGTCCACTGTGAAAAATAAGCTACTTTTTCTTGAATGTTGAAAAATCCTTTTATTTTATCGGCTAATCCCTTTCCGGAACATACATAATTATAAAAACGCCTTACAGAGATTAGATGATGAGGGAAAAAGTTTCACCTGCGTGGTGCGCTTACAAAAAACACGTGACAAGGACGAGGAAAATAAGGGGGCAAAACGTGGCACCTTCGTGGTACGCTCAAAACAGACACGTGACAAGGATGATGGAAATAAAGAATAAGCGGGGGAACGTGCCCCAGGCACCTGCGTAGTGCGATCAAAATGGACACGTGACAACGACGATGAAAATAAGCCTTTCCTTTGGTTAAAATCGACGGGATTATTGGATTGAATAATCTTATTTAATTGATCCTTTCTACTTGGTTTTGAAATCCCGCTCTGAAAAACATCTCAAAAAGCATTTAGTTATCAATTTTAAAACGTCTTCGGTTTTAGGCTTATGTTGATTTACCACTCAACCTTGTACACATGAAGATAGTTGAATTAACGCCTTTATATTTCGCAGAAACCACACGATATCAACTGTAAGGTATTCAGGTAGTAATGAGCTTTCAGTCCAGGCAACAGATTAAATGAAGAACCTTCAACGTTCACAAGTAGATATCGAAAATTAAATCCGTGAAAAATTATAGGCATAGACGCGTATAAAGTTAGAATATTGTTAACTACGAGCCGAAGGCCGTACTTCACCTGAGCCGAACTGAATTTTCAGTTTGTATCGACCAAAATTATTTTCAAATGCGTTTGTTGGGTCACGCGGCCGAACATAATGAACCATTTAGCTCTTGTGATATAAGTAATTTACCCAGGATAGTACTGTACCTTTACTGGTTCCACTCGTGGTAGCTTGAATTTCTCGAAACGTTGAAAAAAACAATCTGGATTCTGCGCCGAGCATACAGACGGAACAATCTCTGCTTGGTCCTTTCCTATTGCTACTAGTGTAAAGAAAACTACAAAAAGAACCGTAAAACCAGGAAATTTTCGAGTCCGCAGACAGTGTTCCATCGCCCAGAAAATAATGTGATGAGTTCAACAAAAGAACGAGTTGATAATTATGCAAAAAATTGTTCCTAAAGTAATTGACACTTAGCCCGATATCTGGAACGCTGAACAAATATATACCTTGTTATTGTTTAGTAAAAACGCCTGCGAAAGATGTTGTATTGTCTTATAATACCATCCGATTTATATGCGAAACCCAAGAAACCTATAAATAACTGGTTTATTTTATTTGAAGCTTTATTTAGTCTGGGTTTATTCCTTCCAGGAATAAGTATATCTTGTAACGTCTTCTGGTTCTGAAATCTGTGTAAAGATATTTTATCGATTTGAAAATAGAACCAATATTAGTTTATGTGAATCTTTTCTGCCTTATTTTTTTAATGGGGGTTTCTGATAGTAAACTGATGCCCGTTTTCTCCTCCTGTATTAATTTTTTTGTTTTGTGAAGGAGAATTAAAAAGCTTTACATGTGAATTCGTATGATTCTTGTTTTATTTTCCTTGCTATTATCCCTGTCTTCAAAGGCGGATTAAACGTAGGAAATGTCACTGCTTACAAAAGAATTTGCTTAGGTGATTACCCATCTGTTATCAATGCTTCAAATGTCTTTTGAGAATATGAGTTTATTACTCTTCTACATAGATTAATTTTTAGCCGCTAAGACTATGCCTGGCCAAAAATTTATTATTTTTCATTGCCGATTGGACTTTGTATCCTAAAATATGGCAAAATATGGAAACCTGGCGGTTGTTTTAAAGTAACAACATCTCAGAACATCTTGTCATCTGGACTCGCGCATTTCAAGTAACGTATTCATGCGCTTTCGCTTGTATTGCTTGTCTTATTTGAACTGACGCTGATCTTAGGTTACTAAATCTGGGAAAGTTTCTCTTGCAGTTCTTTGTATTTACTTAAAATTGTTTTATATTCAACCTTGAACAATATAAGACAAAACGGTCGGTTTCAAATTGTTATCAAAGACCACATTTAAATGTTGCTACTCAAATGTTAGACAAGGAAGATTTCACACGTTCTGTTGAAAGAATCGCCAAACTGCTGCTTCAAAAAGATAGCAAGAATAAACAAAAATACAATTCGAAGGATAACAACTGCTAGAATAAACATCCCTCAGCCTTAGGCTCTGTCTACTTTATACCGGATATCTTTTTCATGTCGACTTGAAAAATACCGCGCCCTGGCATAATATAATAATAATAATAATAATAATAATAATAATAATAATATTTATTGATTTGTATTGCGCAAATATCAATCCAGGGAAAGAAATTTTCATCTGCGCATTACATTGACTAGTATGAAGACTCGTATGACCAATTGACTGGTATGAAGAGAAACGACCTGGAACTAGAACAAGTCGTTCACACACATCAGGCATCATAGTATTGGAGAGGTTGGCTGAGATGGTTTAGTGCACTAAATCCTAATCGTAACTCCTGAACTACTTCCGTTTCAGTGGGTTCCAGTCATCGCCGAAATCATTCACTTCCGCTACGGTTAAAATACCAGTTTTCATTACACTAAAGAGACGCACAGAAACCTATCCACCGGATGTGACGATCCACTTTCAAAATCTGCGCGGCGCAGCCTCTGTCCGTTGCAGAAACAATGCTGGAATCACCGCCCTTATGTGTGAACAAAAGATATGGTTTTGTGCCGGGCTAGATTTCTAAAAGTCCTTTTTTTTTCTGGTTGGTTATTCCATTTTAAAGGACTTTTCATACCTGTTTGGCGCGAAATTCATCGGTCGAAAATTCTGCCGGTGACGTCATAGCAGTTGACCAATAGGACAGTGAGTGATATTTCACCCCGCTCCCGACACAGCATATGTCAATCATTTTTTCCCCGCGTGAATTTATAACATGATTCAAATCCATTCAGGCGAAACGAGTCGACCTCGAGACTTCTTCGCTCGTTTGGTCGCTGCGCTCACTTTTAAAAACTTATGAGAGGTCGACTTGTAGCAAGTATATGCCGGCGCGAGAGCTCTCCGGTTTAGTTTAGACACAGCGTTAGGGCCGGTTCAGACGCCGCTCCACTCATGTGCCGAACCTAACTGATGAATTAAGTACAGCAAAAGAGCGGCGTCTGAATCAATTTGGTATGGCAGTTTTAGTTTGGTGCGGCAAAAGCGTAAAGTTCGACAGAGTCTGTCGAACTTTTGTGGAACTGAACTTAGGTTCGACACACGGTGCGCCGTCTGAATCAGATGTCGCGCCAGTGTCGCCCCAAAGACGAACTTATTCAATAGGTTCGGCACATGAAAAGTACGGCGTCTGAACCAGGCCTTAGATACGCCATCTCAGATCTTTAGAATGGCAAAAAAAGAGGGTGGCAAAAGGATGCGTCCTCGATCTCAGAATCAGATTTTAATGAAGTCACCATATTACTCTTTAATTTTATTCATTCTCTCTGTGCTTGCATGGTATCTTTGATTACAGCGGAAATCAACTTTGATCATAATCGTTTAATTATCATCGACATTTTAATTCATTGCAAATTCGGTGCTTGCTAATTTCTATTTACAAAAGTTGACGTTAAGTAAGTCAACAGTTCATTTTGATGATTGCAAATGCGGAGAACACTTAAATTAAGTTTTAGTTTCGGTAAGAGCTCAGATTCTATGAAAGTTTAATCTTCATAGAAGTAAATTTTGAAACATCATAATAGGATGTTACAGATTCTTTTAAATGCATCAATTTGACTCGAATTTGACGCCAAATAGTTAAATACAACGTTGGTGTGATAAGCTATTAATGAGTGCATTAGACTTCTCTGTCCATTTCGAGCTTGACGTTCCAGTTTATGGAGTTATTACTTTTGGAAAGAGGCAACACAAGTTAACGAAAATTCTAATGCTTTCAATTGTTCTTTAGTCTAACATGGCGGAAAAGATCTTGAAAAAGTCAAGTTCCCGTCAGTTGTAAGTTGTCGCAGCTCTGTGTAATGCCGGAGTCATCTCCTCTTGGCTCATCATCCACTTCTTCCAGCGTCTAGCCTTATGAGCTCTCTGGGGCGGCTTAATTTCGGAATTTCTCTTTGCTTTACGGGCTATTCCGAAGTGACTGGATCTGAAATATTATTTTCAAGTTTTGTTTTGTCACCCCCGAGGTCGACCGGGCGGTATTCTCAACTCTGTCGGTGCTTTTTTCTTGTAGCAGGAAATTGATTTTCTTAAGGTAATTGGATCCTCCTAAGAGGTCCAAGTTTAACAGCGAGAAATGTATAGTTACCATAAAGGCAATGCCTTGTGTGGAGAAATTCTTCATAGTTTGCAGAACCATCGATTCAATCTCTTTTATACGGAGTTTCAATCTGGTATTCTTGTCATGCGAATCAGTGCTCTGTAACCTTCTATATGTCTTAGTTTTTCAGTATTAGGCGTTCGAAGAACATCCCAATGTAAGTAATAGCCCGTTAAAACCAGTTGCAAATTTGTTTAATTTTTCGTGGGTGAATTGCGAAAAAAGATAGACGCAATTCTTATTTCCCGAAATTTTTAATCTAAATCATAAAACTCACTTTAGCTTAAAATTCGACCTCGGACTCGAAGTTTCAATAACTGAAAACCGCACTTTCAAGCACTGCCGGACTAAACCTTTTTTTTTCTAAACTGGCCTTTGCCTAGCTTTACATACAGCTTGAGGCGGGATTTTTATAAACCTAACACCTTTTTTAAGTAGCCAAAATTGAGTCGATGTCTAATTTATTCTGAACACTTATTTCCTTTTAATCTTGTATTCAGTTCTTTAGAACAAATCAATCTTTTAAGCTCTTATTATGGTGGCAGAAAAAAACACAAAGATATTGCTGAATACTAAGATAAAGATCAAATTAAATAGACATTTCTGCCGACATTCTGCGCCACAAAAATGTCAACTCAAACAAACATTAATAAAGTTTTCTGAAAACGTAAACTGTATCCGATAAACCTCGTTTTGTTCTTGATATTTCCGCACCAAAATTGCAATTCCATTGCCATCAACTCATTTTTAGATTATCCTGAAACTTCGCAACGACATCGGGTTTTTACTCTGCCGAAACCTCGAATATGGCCGCCGTTCAACGCGCAACGAACATCAAACTGTTCATGGTCATTCTTTCATTATTTGCAATATCGAAGGAGGAATTCTATCCACACTCTGCTGATTATCTGGAGTTTAAAAGAAGGAAAATGCTACAAGATTTAAAGGTAGGCCTTTGAAACTATGAGGGATTAAAATTAATACAAGGAAGTAGGAAAATAATGATGATTGTTATTGTTATATCTAAACTTAGTATAAATGGCAGTTTGTGTGGTAGAATATAATGTTTTGCTTTTATTTGAAAAGGTAAAACAATACTAACAGGAAAAAGGATCAATTAAACATAAAAATAAGGTTTTATATAAAAAAAAGACTATTGCAAAGCCTCTTGTTGACTGTTCTCGAATTATTAATTCATTGAAGTTTAAAGTGAGATGTCCAATAATTAGTAGATTTCTTTTACTTTCAGACAAAACATAGCAATGTCGGCGATTTTCAGTGTAGCAAACATGACAGCCATCTTGTAGGCAATGCATCGCTGCTGGCTTGCAGTATTGCGTGCTCTGCTTTCAGGCAAGTAAGGCCGTAATTTTGATGCTTGTTTCTTGGTATATTGTTCTTCAAAAACCAAAGGTCTCAGTTAACAGCAATGGTTATTGCGATGACTATTATTGTCAAGGAGAACGAAAAGTTTTCTTTAGTTAAGTTTGGAATTAATTGGCGTCTCCTGTTGGCCGCCATAATGAGTGAGGAATTCTAAAACCTTTTTTTCTGATAGCTTTTCTCAATGGTATTGTGTAAAGTATATTAGGATGCCGGGATATGAACATTGATTCCATAGGACAAAATGGTCCGAACCTGATTTGTAAAACCCACTGGCCCCATTAAGTTCCAGACTTCCGCCACATGAAAATTAACCCACTAATTTCCAAGATCTAGAGTGACTAATATCAACTTTCTCCTAAAAATATCAATAGATTACCATGAGAAAAGGTGACCACTTAAAGGGGCTGTGTCACGGCACTCCAGTTCATTTTGTTTAATTTTACCAATTACTCGCCCTCAATCGGTATGGAACTTAAAGTAAGCAAGGAAATTACATGGAAATGACAAAATCAGAGGTTCGAGACAAACAAATATGTCTCCTGAGCATTATTTTTGAAATTGCAAACAGTAGAGATCAACCTTGAAAAACTGTTAGGCTGAACAGTTTTCAAAAACCCGGCGAATTTCAATCCGTTTCAATCTTCTTCAGTTTTGCCCATCCGTGGCATCTGTTGGTTCTGTTGTCTTCTTTTAACCTTCCTTTAATGTTTTAAGCGGTTATTTTTACGTTACTCTTAATTTAACGGGCATTTTGTAATTACCTAGTTTGGTTGAATTTCGTGACACAGCTCCTTTAAGGAAAATACTTTGATCGTTCGTCCAATTCTCTTTACTTGTCATTTCAAGAAATGTCTAAAGATCGGTCCGGAGAATTTGTATGTGGATATTAGGGCTGAAAAGGTTAATTTGTGTAGTTTTTTCTTCGCTCTTTCGTTGTGACATGACTGTGACATTGATCAATGATTAGTTCACAGCAAACCTAAAACGTTCTTGGAGGAAGATGAATGGGTTAATTTATTTAGTTATTCCCACGGAGTTAACGCGCATGTACACTCTCATTAGACTTCTGATAGCCACAACAAATTAAGCAAAAGTGTGACTCCAGGCAATTAGGTAACTGGAGTAACAGTCGTAATATAATATATGAAAGCTTTGAACACCTGTCTCCAACCGATTTACCGAATAAACTAAATTTCCATTTTGGATATACGATAACTTATTCTTGTCTCGCTATTCACACTTAAAAACCGGTTTCTTTTCAAGTTGCATCGTGAACTTTAAAGGATTTCGTCAAAATTTGACTAAGAACTTCCAGCCCTCTTATTAATGCGGTAAAGGTCGATCCAAGATAAACTGTTATTAACCAGAACATAACAATGAAGACCTGCCTTAAACATTTTTTGTTAGAATTAGGCTGGGTTCGTTTAAGTTCCTGTGTTGTTTTACTCGTGTCATTAGTTTTGGCTTCTTGGTTTATCGCAAACAGAGAAATAGAAAACAGATCACAGCAAAAAGCCGAAGCTGAAGGGACAGAGAAGAAAGATTATCCACATGTGTTGACGAGGCTAGAACCCGTAGAGGTAAGACACGTATATTTTTGTTCAAGCAAAAACAATAGTAATTATTATGATATTCAGTGTGTCTTTATATCGCAGTTTATTGATCACTGTCATAGTTTTCCTTAAGGCATTTATATTGACAGAAATAACCTTTCTAAACCATTTACGACGTATGAATAATAAAAAACCCTTTTTGCTTTCATTGTTAACACCAGATGCAGAAAAGGGTAATTTTATGGAAATTGTGTCCTTTCTCCTGACTTTCATTCTCGGTTGTCACTTAACCTGAGAAACACCTTTATCTGCTTTTCGCTTGTTACTTAAATTGCCAGAAGCGCAAGCATATTGCGTACGAATAATCTTTTATCTACATGAACGATACTTAAGAGTCAATTAAATGGCTTTTTTTTCGGCTTACTCTTTACTCATGATAAACTTTTTTCGTTTGGCCCGCCTTAAATTCACGTCCTCGATTTTTAATACTACCAGGGCAGGGAAATTACTGTAAAGTATACTGAGTTAGTTTGTTAGGGAACCTTTTGGGTCGCCGCAAGTTCAGTCATCTCGAGATCTAGCGGGCCCAGTTGTTGAAGAGGTGGATAGTGCTATCCACAGGATAAATCTCTATACAGTGGATAGTGCAATTGGTTTCCCTAATACTTATCCACTAGTTAGTGGTGCATCCGGTGGATTGCGCTACCCAACTTTTGAAAAACTGATTGAGGCCTAGAGAAAGGAACACAAGATCATCTGAACTGCCTTCAAATCTTTCTGACTATATCTTCTCAAAAACGTTATTGGTGATAGGTATTTTCATTTGCCTACAACGACAGCCGCGTTTTGTCACTGCCCACCCCCTTTTTGATTTTTGCATGATTGAATTCAGTCTTGCATTGAAGGTTTATACAGGAAGGATTTCAATTTTTGGACGAATCAACAGAACGTTAGCAATTTTCATAAACTTAAAACACGCAGCCCATTAAACATGATAAAATACACACTTGCTCGAGTTTTTGCACTAATTTTGGACATAATTTTTGCTTTATGACACTAATTTAGCAATTCTCGTTTATCCAGAACAATTTAATGACAGTTTTGAAAGGCGTTTGGCTATTAACAAGAAAAGTGAAACGTGAATGTCGCCTTTTTTACTGATAAAAGCTTAATAAATGCTTGTAACTTACGAGTGGCAAAAAAGGCAAGAGAAAATGGTTCAGGAGAAACTTATACGATTTTTCTTTTTAATCTTACTTTCTTATCAAAAATAGCGAGAAAAGCCAGAAAGTTATGATTTTTTAATTTCTGATATGATCTAGGATTTTACAACCTATCTCCAGCTGTTTAAATATATCTCGGTCACTTGTGATGTTTGGTTGTGTTTCCTCGTTTTTATTAAAATATGCGCACATTAAACCTTTTCCCATTTCAAATCCGTCAAGAAGAAACTAGTTTGATTTTAGCGTTGAAATATTTCAATCTCAAGAAATACATCAACGTAAGCGAAAGCAAGTGCTAGAGGGTCCTACTAGAGGTTTCAATTTTTACGCAAATTTTATTTAACTCACGGGTTCTATAGCACGCTATAGAATTTCATCCCAAAAATCGGAGTGTTAAGGACGTGGAAAAAGCATTTAGGTGAAAGCCATTAACATGGTCTCTTTCCTGTGGCTTTGTTCAGCCTTAAGTGCCGCTATTGCGCATGAAGGAAATTCAAGCTGTGCCTCGCGTTCTAATCACATGCATATCCTTTAATACCGTGATCTCACAGACTCATTTTTTAAAAAATAAAGCTTCGACTAAACAGCAGGTATTTAGTTCTTACTAATTCAAAGCCATAAATCTTGAGAATTTGTCTCAACTTAGCATTATAAACGGAAAGCATCTGACGACGTATTTACAATTGCTATATAGCTGGAAATGTTTTCATTTTTTTTAAGCGCGCGCTCTCATTGGTTGCTTCGAGGTCACATGACATCTAACATTGAAACTGTTTCCCGCCAAAATCTCTGAACGGACAAAATTGCGAACTCTATAACGTCAGAGGGTAACAGTGCACCGTTACCCGCGAATGTTGACCGATGACTGCAGTTACAGCGAGGTTTAATGAATTTCTAGCTCCGCTTGAGATTCTCGGGAAACAAAATTAACTGTTTCCCTCGGGATCAGTCATTAAGTGCTTATTGTTTGCCCAAATTTCCAACACCTTTTAAGATTTAGAAGGCCATGGAAAAGGAAGCACTTCGAGAACATTACCTTAAGAGCTAAACAGCCTCTAAAGATTCGAGTATTCACAAAAAACATATTTTTCGGAGGAGGCGATACTGTAAACAGCCAGCATGTCACGATCAAGGAAAAAAAAAAACGATTTAACCCTGAGTTCCCGACAGGATTCGAACCTTGGACTTCCTGAACACTTGGCAGGCGCTCTATTCATTTTTATTTATTTATCACCATATTTTATTATTTTTTCTATCTTTACAAGGTTGGATATGTGCGCGAGCTCTATTTAGTTCCAGGAAAAGTTCACAAGATGAAGACCTTAAGTTTAAGGCCAGCTCTCTTTGGTAATCAAACTGTTTTGAACATGAATCTTTTAAGTATATTAGAGTTCCCGCCATATTTGAAGGTCAAGGTGTTTTTACCTTTTTAGCACAAAAATCCATCGCGTACAATTATCAAGCTTTCTCCTTAGTACAATATTTCACAATACTACAAGAAGGTACTGTCATGCCTTTTCAGGAAGCCAATAGAGCATTTCATCTGAACCCTGTATTAGCCAGTAATACTGAAATGATTATTGTTTCGATTTAGCTATCATAAGTTGATTTCGCCGATTGATATCGCTATGAAAGTATATCGTATTTACATTCAGATGATTATTTTATTTTGATTCAGCTGATCACATTTAACCTGTCACATTTTTTTCTTTCTGTTAGAAATTGAGGATTTTCTTACGGAGCAGGAATGCAATGACATTATTTTCATGGCACAGACACAAGGACTTGAGAGATCAAGGACCCTAGGAGAACAATCCCTGGACGAAAATGGAGACGGCAATGATAATAGTTCTAATCCAGAATTGAGTCCGGCTGAAATTTTTCAGGGATTGGATTCCGACAATGATGGATCTCTTGATGTGGGAGAGGTGAATAAGAACCATTTCTAGGGAGAAGGGAGGGGAGGGGTGGGGGTGGGGGTGGGTTCCATAGAGACAACAGAAAATTTTTAAAGGCAAATTCCTCGTGTTACTGTTTTAGACCATAGAAGTGGTCCTACACTGTTATAACAAAGTTTACAACAGTGTTCTTTATGAGCACTCCCTAACTATTTATAATTACGTGTTAACCATACCAATATAGACGGTTCCTTAAAGCGACATACATTTTTTCTTGTCATCTAATAACTCTTAGATAATTTTCGCTTGATGTGTTTTGCTTTCTGTTAAAGGTCGCAAGAGGTGTTTTGGATCTGGGACGAGTCATAGTCAATGTAGATGATGTTAAAAAGATGTAAGGCATGATTTGTTGATAGTGTTACGATAGTCACGCACCAAGCACTTGCTTTCACCAGTCTTTGTAGTCAGGTTTTGAAACTTTACCCAAATAAGGGGCAAAATGTTAATGTCGAAGTATAGATCACGACGAAGGGGTATATGATGGTTACCAGTCATTGTTACTTGATTGTTGGTTTGTTGGTTTTGACGTTTTTCACTTAAAACAGATTATTTACGAAAAGCAAAACACCGAAAATTCAGAAAGTCGTCATGGAGTGCGAAATTGCCGTTTCAGGCTACCGTGGGGGTTTATCGCGAATCAAAGACACTGGAATTATTCAAATATTTATTTAAGTTAGTTTACGTAGTTTCAAAGAGATGGAAATTAACTAAAACTTTGTTATTTTCCTTGGAATACGTAATAAAATAGTCAACATCTTGGCACGTTTGTCCTTGAAAGTTGCCGTTTGAACAAATAGCCATGTCTTACTTGGTGTTCATAGCTAAAACAGGTGTTTCATCATTGTTCAATCATTGTTCTATCATTGTTTCATCATTGTTTTGTTTCATTTTCTTAGGATATCCGATCTCGATATGGATCCCAATAAGGACGGTAAGATACACAGTATGAAGATTTTACCCATATCATGTCTCTTGTCAATTCTATCCTGGATAGAAAAATCCAAAAGGAACAATGGGGAGAGAAATCCAGCGGACACAGCAGGGCTAAACAAAGCCAGTGCTGATGTTATATACAAACCCTGTTCACCCTTAAAGGTTTCAAATGAACCACAATTATTTGCCTTTTTGATATCTTGCAGGTATTATAAGCTACGAGGAGTTCGAAGATTTAACCAAAAAGAATAAGGAAAAAGAATTAAGAGCCTATTTGGAGAAAATACATGAAACAAATTCAAATAAACGCACAAGAGACAGTAGCACTACGTTTCTTGATCCGTATGAGCACCTTGATTTTAAACCATTCTTTGAGAGTCTGAGAGACAGGTACGAGATTCCGATTTGTTGCGAACTATATACCTTTTCTCACCAAGACGTCAAAGCGCCCACCACACATCCAAAAGCACTTTTTGATAAACTTTGTAAAAGAAAAAGTAGCCGAAACAGAAAAGAAATCTTCTATTTAGTTTGTCTCACGTTAACATTTTTCAATATTCCATCCACAGACGCAAAAGTTAATCCAAACTTCTGCGCGCCGTAATACTCAACAACAAAGGAAACTTCTTCTTAATATCTTTGCTGCAGCTAGTACCATGCAATTGTATTAATCCATTGAAAAAAGTTATTTTTACTAACACTACCTACAGGGTGAATCTTGACCACAACCCTTGTCGTCCCACTAACTGTTTAAATGCAAAGATTTTATGAAAAGGGGGTAAGGAACATTTCAACTCAGAACGAAGCCGTAAAAAAGACATGTAGAAAACATTTGCTTCCCTATTCATAATACCAGAAGACTTTCACAGCTTGTACTTGCCACAGCAATTATTCCTCAATGTGTTCGTATTTTAATTGGAATCCATTCCTCTGCTTTAGAATACACTTGGCGACCAACCTCCCTAAAGATATGATTTGGAGCAGTGAAAATTTGCAGGTTTGTCTAGGACACTCTACGCTGTTATGGTCAGAGAACTGGCATTTTAGTCTGTCCCCTAACAAAGGTATACAAAATGCTGGTGACTCTCTTCTTCCCTGCCTGACAAGCCCAAAGAACTCTCAACCTAAAGAATAGTCACACCGCTTCCGCCTTAACTCCCAAGAGTAACTTTTGAAGTATTTCAATTTTAACGTAGTAAAGGCTAAGATGCAATCTGTATCATGATAGTGTGCAGCTAAACTAGGTTTTGTTTGAATCGTCACACCATAGGATTTCTTCTAGAGGCTTAAGAATGAAAACCGTTCCGATACGTCCTCACAACTACCGAAATTTAGTCGCGCCAGTGACTTAATCTTAATGACGTGCCAAGGTAACGTGACTGACTTAACTGCAAATATATAAAAAAAAAGACATTTCCGGCTTTACTTTGGTCCAGCGAATGAAAATGATAACCAACCAGCGCGTAATATATTAGACGTTTTGGCTACTTCAATATTCCAGGTTCTATTTCAATATTTCAGGTCGTCAGGTATCACGAAAAGCAACATTATCATTGTCATTTTGACTCGGAAGAGGAAGTAGTGATGAACACACCTTGTTGTCATTATACTGAAAATTTATTTGAAGGCGATAACTTAGACTGCGTTCCATGCAGGTAAAAAACTTTATCTCTCATCATGCTGCTCACCCTCAATGTCAAATGCAATTTCTTATTTTACAGACTCTTATTACCTTACATGCTAGTTTTTTTCCCATATATTTTCTGCATTACCTAAAAAGTAAAAATATATTTTCCTTTAGCATTCAAAGACCAAGTTTTTAGGGATTGCTAATTAGGGTAGCAAGGGATGGCGCAGTGGTGAAAAGCCTAGCCTGCGGGCAAAATCTCCAGGCCAATCAAAAGGAGAGCTCTATAGAGGCCTCGCCTTCCACCTATGTGCCTCGTATTCAAACCCCGGTATCGACGCCATATGTGGTTTGCCGCCGGCGAGTTTGTGGTTGGTTCTCTCCTTTGCTCCGAGAGGTTTTTCTCCGGGTACTCCGATTTTCCCCTCTCCTCAAAATCCAACATTTCCAAATTCAAATTCGACCTGGGATCAGGTGGCCGACGAACCACTATTGTTGATGTGCTACCTCTAAATCGTCAGCTATTGATGTGGTTGGTCATGAAAAATTGATCGCAACGTTTATTATTATTCCTTCATAATCAGGTACTTGACGCTCTTTTATTATCTTAATGAGCCAAAACTGGGTGGTGAAACTGCTTTTCCTGTGGCGGACAACCTTACCTTTGCGGAAAATGAGGTGAGGCCTATTTTACCGTTCTTTCTTTATGAATACCATTCCCTCACAAAGCATTTACTAATTACGTCACATTGAAGTGACATTCATACTCCGCAGTAGAGCTAGTCCTTATATATGCTGACGGCAAACTTGCTAAGTTTCACCACCGAGCCTTGTTTGCAGAAATTTTTTTGAATGGAAATTTTTTTCAATTTACCACTACTGGGAATTAACTTTTGTGAATTTCTCAAGTTAACAACACAAAATCGAGGAATGGTGATGAAATTTGCTGTCCTGATAGTTGAGCCTACATTAAGCGGCAACCCTTCGGGGTACAGGGAGGGGCCACCCAATACTTTGTCATAAATTAGTGGCTTAGTTGTAATTAAATTTCAGCCCTGCTCGCCATGGAGCCTCCAGTAGCTCAGTGGTTAGAGCGTCCGAACTAGAACTTGGAGGGTCGCGAGTTCGATTCTCACCCGGAGCTGTCCCCGGAGGTCGGAATTTTTTCTGAGCGTCCTGGTGTTAGAAATCTCCTTCTTTCAAATTGGTATAACCTTTAGCTGAAACCTCGCTTTATATAGCGCTTGTTGGCCGCTTAATAGAGGAGACAACAATAGGTGAACCCCTCGTCGCGAGGGCCGCGTGTGCTTGATGGAGGGGGGCGCTTAATGGAGGTTTTATCTACGATTCTTCCCTGCTATTATTTCCGGGCTTTGATTATTGGCCGCTTAATAAAGGGTAGCTGATTTTAAAATAGGTGGCCGTTTAATGGAGGTTCAACTGTGGTTAGACTGATTTATGGTTCAGTCAGTCACCTAACCTGTCTGTCTGCCAATCAATCAACCAATGCAAATCATGACATTTAAATCCTATGTCCGTATATCCAAAAAGGAAATCATGACCGTGACGATTGATCGGATAAATGGTCCTTGGTACTATGATCGTTGACATTTGACAAAATTTTGCTTTGAATAACCCTAATAATGATTTCTAAGAACCTATATTAAACGCCAAAAAGTGTTTAATTAATCGTGAGTGAAAACAAGTCGTCAAGCCTGCTAAGAAAGCTTTTTCTCAGCTCACCTTTCTATGATTTGATACTCCGAGTGGCGATGAAGCACGTAACTTTGATAACTAATACACCTGTTTCGTAGATCATGTAATGACAAAATTTTTTCTCACTATTTTTAGTCCAACATAGATAGAGAATTGCTCATGTGTGACTTGGCCGACCACTGTTACGATTCCAGTCTTTATTACAAACCAAAACGTGGCACTGCGTTGCTGTGGTACAACCATTTTGTTGACAATGAGACCGGCTGGCTGGGACCTATGGATTTCATGAGCTTTCATGGTGGTTGTAACGTCATTGAGGGAACGAAATGGGCCGCAAACAATTGGATCAACGCTGGGCCAACTCGCGAGCTAGATGTAAAACTTTGGGAGGAGACGCGATTGATGGAGGAAGATTTTCAGGAAAAGATGAAAAGAGAACCTTGGGAGGAACAAACTGGGCAAAAGTCAAGTGACGAGCAAAGTAATTATAATGAAGAAAAACCTTTGGAAAAACAAAATGGGCTTGAGTAAATTATAGAGTTTCCAATTGAAAAGAAGCCTTCAGAAGAACAAACGATTAACAAACAAAGCAATTAAGAAACAGATTAAATACAAAACTGATCACTATTGGAGATTGGTCCCACTCAGCAGAATCTATGGCTTTACTTCGTCGGACTTTTCGTGTGTCCCGTGGCCGTCGTATGGCTATTAATAGCTACTACATAGTATTTTCGTGTAAGGGAGAGCGGGTTTTTTTTTAAAGTAAATTACAAAACCTAGGATAAATGGAAACTAACTGAGCCATGGGGTTCCTTCTATTATACCAAAATCTTCGGAACGTTTAGTCGAAACAGAGATGGAATGCTTCGGTCCACGTCGGACGAGGTTCCGGAAAAACGCCTCGCCTCCAAAGGTGGTCCTCTCTAATCGATCGATCCGGTCCGACCGAAACTTGTCATCCTGTTTCCATAAATTATTGCTTCCAGTTCCTCTTTTTAAGAAGAAACCAAAAGTTCCGCTAAATCGTAATTGGAACGCTTCGGTCCAATTAGAAGTTTCGTTCCATCGAAAAACGTTGCTACATTTTTTCTTTGTAAGTTACTTAATTCAATTTATCTAGCATGAGAAAAGAAACCGTTTGAAACCGTACATTAATCTTATTCTATTGCAACTGCGGTAGCAGAGGTAGTCTGGAACATTACAGAAAAAAATGAAGCATCCAAATTTTCTGTAACTTCCATAAGAATGTAGACAAGTGCTCTTGATGAAGAAAAATATCACAGAGAAAAAAATTGCCTAACTTTATTTCTTACTTGCTCGCAAACCGCCTTAGTGTTTTATCACATATAATACATGACTAAGTCCGGCCCACTCTGTATCGTAAACCGAGAACTTTCTCTGATAAGTCAGCTAACGCGCCTTTCAAATGTCGCCTACATGACTAGTTCCCTTCAAGACCTGGTGGCCTAGGCCGCATTGTTTAGCTCATTGCGTATAACAGGTACTCGCAAGTTACTCCCTCCACTACCTGAGGTCTAAACTATTCAAAACTTGTAGTCAAATTTTCTTTTTTGGATTCTTGTAAGAGACCATGGTTTCTCTTGAATCTCCCAAAATATTTATCCAGTTATTAGCAATCCACTTCTCTCCCTTTAAAATGTCGCATCCTCCGTGATAAGTCATCTGGTCTAGTCGTCCGTGCCATCCTGTCTTATCATCTCGCATATGATTATACCACATAATTGCCGTCCCTTTGCGGGGTTTTACAAATAAGTTGGCCTTGTGACAGTGCTTGCTCAAGTCGCAGCGGTATTTAGTTATCTGTGCCCACGCCTGAAAGAAACAAAACCCTTAAAATAGTGGGAAGGGTTTGCATAACGACCGTTAAACTGTACAAATGCTTTCAGTGCTGCAACGACACTGCCTGTCAAGTCTCGCAAAATTTGCGACTAGATTGAATCAAAAGGAATGATAGTTAAAACCAAATTAGATTAGGAATTGGATTAGGACTCCCCTGGAGACATAATTATTCGCACCCAGGAAGCCGCTTCACTTTCTTAGCGTTAACACTTAACACAAAAAGTCGCCCCATGTAAGGGTATCCGGATTCCAGAATCCGGGAATTTTTTTCTTGTGGAATCCGGAATCCTGGGCCCAAGGAACCCGGAATCCCGCTAACGATTGGAATCCAGAATCCCAGTTCCACTGACAAAGAATCCAGCCAATCCACAACCTGAAGTCCGGACTCCACAACTTGCACAGATTCCAAGACTGTCATGGATGATTACCTGGTTTTGGTGAACGGGAACTTGACAAAGAAATAAGAAAAGAATCTGTACCCCTGCAACCTCAAATTGTAATATAACCATATGATACTCAAGGACACATGAATCTCTCAAGCCGGAAGCATTAACAGGATATTATGACGTCATAAGGTAAAGAAATACGTCATATCTTCCAGAGGGCCGCCATACTGGATCATCAAATTTTATTGTTAACCGAGGTTATCAAACTTGAAAGTGGTTGTTTGCCCTACCCCACACATCACAAAATATAGAAAAAATTTTGGTAGGAACGCTTACCTCGATGCTAAATGTAGCATTATTGGCAACTGGGAAGGCAGTCTCGCCCCCTTCGTCAACGTCGTTTAAAAAATATAGTACTGTGATATATCTGCACAAGAAAGTAAGTCAATTCTTATTAGGTCTCTAGCTAAAGGAAAGGGTTGAAGAAATATGGTTTCTATTTAATAACTTAAAATTATTCAACGTAAGATAATAACTAAGAAAACTGCCTAGATTATTGGAGAACGTACAAAGATTTTAGTGTATACTAATTGCAGGGGGCTTATGGCACACTCGTACCCAGGCGCTATTGACGTGTTTTGTGGGTGAGAGAAGATTGAGGTTAGATTAAAGAGCGCAGGGTCTCTTGGGAAGAGACTGTCCCTTCCCATGAGTCCCGCGCGCCTCAACCTCACCCCAATCTTCTCTCACTCCCAAAACACGTAAATAGCTGGGTACGAGACTGAGCTTATGAAGAATGACGCACTGTGCAAAGTACCTGCAGAGGCGACAGCGTCTTCTGTCACGGAATACACAGCAAGGAATTCTGGGATCCACATCCTCTGAGTCATGATGACAGTGGTAATGTCCCTCGGGATCGTAATGAACAACCTACGTGTAAAAAAAAATACTAGAATTGTCATCATGGTCATTATCACTACTATCATTTTCATAATCAAGGATACAAGAGGAAATGGAGCTTAACAAGCGTGTAATTAGTAAACCTTCAATCTGCTTATTTGACATAAGATTTAATGCGCACAAACTCGTCCTTTCTTTTTGTATGTAAGGAGTAGATGTGGCCGTCAGGGCTAGCAAACCTCTCTATTCAAATATATCTTAAACTGACGCTAGTAAGGATGGTGCTGAGAAAGCTGAAATGTCCACCATGTCACCAAAGTAGACTCAAACCTTCTGAGTTCCCGCAGGAATTTCAACCTACCGGTCAAGCACTCTAGCCACTGAGCCTGGAGAATAATAACATCCAACTCTATTTATAAGTTCCTACCTGAAGTTCTTCACTTTCTTCAATTACTGCTCTGGGAAGCTTTGTTAGAGCTGCAACTCTGAAAATCAAATCATATATCAGCCCTTTGACTCCGCAGCGTAACAGAAAATCATTATTAACCGACAAAAAAACATTCCAGTTAATTGGTAAAACAATGCAGATATATAAATATGAGAAAGTACTAAATGGTATAAAAACAAAAACAGTTCTCGTCTACAGGCGGAAAGTGAGGCAAGAGCTGGCTGGCTCTTGACTGGTGTCCGATAAATTCATGAGATATCATGACATACCTATCATTGAGCCCTTTAATCTTTCTGTGGTCCAACCATGTTTGCCTGCTATTTCGGCTCTTGACTCGAGGCAGCGTTTTCGCCACGTTATGAAGATATCTCATGATTTTTTCAGTTCTTACAGTTAGAAACTCTCTTACGTCCATGACACCTGAATAAGTAACACAATTAATTGTTCATGATGAGACCTCACGAAAAATGTTTAGGAAAATGCTTGGAGTCACTGAGTAGAGTGAATGGTGTTCTTTTACAGCTCAGATTTCATCGCGCGTTTGGAGTCACTAGGTAGAGTGGCCATCTTATTTAGTTCTATTTACTCTAATTACCTTTTTGAATTCGCCACGTTGACTCAACACGGTGACAGTGGATGAAACAGGACTAACGTCTCAAATGATATCAACCCCCTCATTACCCACCCAGCCAATGAAAGGTTGTAACACACAACCGGGCTCTAGGCCCCCTACTCTTTACGAACAGCAGGGTGGGTTCTTTTACGTCCCACAGAGAATCAGAGCAGTGAAAGAGCTGTGAGACGGGGCCTACGGTTTTTCGTTCTTATCCGAGAAGACTAGAATGTCTAACCATTTGTAAATGTTACAACAAAGACAGCACATTCTTCTCAGTTATTTCAAGACCCTGAGTGTTGGTCCGGCCGGGGTTTGAACCCACGACTCATCTAATTCAGCTAACCAGGGGACGGGTATTTTATCGCGCGTTCAGTTAGTGCAAGAGGATACCACCGTATCTGAGCAAAAATGGAAAATCACGTCAAGTCTCCCAAACTGATATTGGCTTACAAACCATTTGTGTTCTTGTCTACTTTTAATTCCTCAAACCTAGAAATTAAACCATAAACCCAAAATCGTTAGGAAGACAGCAGGTTTCTAAAGTTAACGCATGATTACAAGTTTAAATTTCGCGGTTTTTTTGTTAATTTATACACGTCAGTTCTACATCAAGAAACTTGTCGGGCTGAAATCATTATTGTAGGCAAAGCAATACAGTGTTTAGCGTTGGACCTTAGTCTGTGTCTGAAATTATCACTAAACTGAAAACACTTTCTTACAGAGTCCTTAGTTTCCGGTATCCGAAAGGGAAGTTTCAGTACAGCTTTCCATTTATTGTGAAAACCATGCGGATCAAGTAGTAAATTACTACTCACATTTTCTCGATGTCTTCCTCTGAGAAATACAAATCGCTGAGATCTACAAGATTGTGCATTACCTGCGAAAGAGAACGTAAGAGAACGTTTTTTCGGTCACGTGGTAAATTGTTTAGTAGTCTGGTTTAAAACATTGTTGTTATCTGAACCGATATCTTGTTTCCGATTCATCTGAGTTCCAGTGTGTAGTACAAAGAAGAAAAGGTGTCTCCTCACAATGTTTCCTGATTTCGCTTAAGGGATTTTATAGGATGAATGAACGTTTCCATGTTTCGCACTTCTCCTTCTAACTACATTTTTTAACTTCCTCTCAAAAGAGGTACAGTTAACGTTAGAAGAAGTTTCAGTTCCCTTCAAATTTCCTGAATTAGTGTGCTTTGATGGCTTTGAAAAGAGAACGCGATGACATGTTGCCACTGAAAATTCGAGAAAACGTCCTTAGTCTAACCTCAACTTTATCAATGACGCCGTCGTGATTGTAATCCCAGTTGTTAAAAGTCTCCTCATTGGTTGGTTCAATGTTGATTCCTGTCTCAGGGTCCTGAACTTCACTAGTATCCAGGCCTTCTTTAGAGGCAAGGTCCACAACAGTCTGGCAATCCTCGTCAGATAAAAAGTTGGGTATTTCTATAATTAAAACAATTGACTTATGAATTGAAGACAGGTGTCGTTGAGGTCTTTAAAAAACTGCTATTTCTCAAAAGGATGTTCCTGCTAAGCAGAGCATACCGTATCTTTTAAGGGGCTTTATCACGCCATTTGTTTTCTTTTTAAAAAGCTAAAACATGTTTCACGTCAATTGTCTTACCAAATATCAGTGGTTTAAGACTCAGTGTCTTTATTTCGTACATCTTTCCCGGGCTTAATTGCCTTTTTTGAATGTGGCCAACCTGAAAATCATAAATAAATAAAATAAATAGGTAAATTAATTAGTAAAAAGCAAACAATCAATCGGCAATGTCTGTCACAGAGTATATGGTAGCACGAATTACGCCAATAATTTCAACAGTAACAAAACTAACACAATCATGGAAAGTCTCGTTGTCCTCATCACTTTTAACCATGACGTCTCTGACGTCATAAATTTGATTAATCTCATACCCATCAAGACACGAAATTAAAATATGTATAATTTTTACAGGTTTGTGTCAGGTTAACGAGATTCTACAGCACTTTACAAAACTTAATCCAAGACTTAGCAGGCAAATAGACCATGAGTCATTAGGTTATTTATTTCACCTTTTGTTTAATGGCGATCATGTTAACTCCTGTCTAGTGAAAATGCTTTTCTTTGTCGCTATTTGTAACGTCAGGGCTTACAACGTAATATCGCGCGACTAAGTCACGGCACCGTTATGGCATGAACATACCCTGTTTTCGAATTAGCTATTTAGCTTCTATTTGACTTGATTTTTTTTTTATTTGAGCCACCACATTTCTATTCGATAAGCATTTGTTTAAAACACTTTGCAAATTTCTAGAAATTCGCGGAACATTCGGGGATTTAAATAAAGGCAATATTCGATCGATATTTTTTTGGCAAAACGAGACAGAAAGATCAGCATTAATAATTTGAACACGGTCTGATTAGGCGAGACACATAAGGGGACTGTGTTGAAACACAGTAAGTTAAGGATTCATAGGAAAATTGCTTTAACTCATTTGTTTAATCTAAACAGTCTATTGATTTAATACGGACACGTCAGTAAAGGCAACTCAGCTGAAACACAATCATAACAATACGGTCAAGTAATAAATAATGAAGTCATATAACTAAAAATATGAAGCCAATTTAGAATATTTCGTGGATAATCACCAACCTTAACTCCGTCCAATCTAGGAAGAATTTTGAAATCCGCATTAATTTCGGTTTTTTTGTTATTTGAAGTCCTTGCCGTGTTCCTAATGCTCGTCCTTTGCGCTTGACCCAGCTTTCCTTCCATGTTAAATCCGTTCTTGTAGTAAATTGCTACGGAGATGGCTATGAAAGCCGTTATGGCTACAGCTATCGTTGTAGATGGGAGTGACGATTTTGAATCCGTCTTGTCTGTTTTCTTCTTTGATTTTTCCTTCGAGAACTTTTTCTTATCAGCGCGCGGCGGCGCCATTTCTGTTTCCTTATCACAGAAATTGATTCAAGAAATTTGCATATCGTTAACGGTTTTCGTTTGTATACAAAATACGTACATCAATAACGGCACCAACCACATGCCAATGAAAAAACAACTTTAGTAGGTGCCGTTGTAGATTTACATTAAACTCTGCAAGGTACAAACCGGCTATTTAATTTATAGAGCATGAGTGACCACTGACAAATACACTAGCCCTTTAGAGTTGTGTGACAATAGCATATAGCTGTCACGCTTATCTGGTATCTTAGCAACTCTGGTGGTCCTCCGTGAAATTTAACTTTTTTAAAAGTTAAAAAAGTCGAGAAATTCATTTCGACGGTTCTATTTTCGGATACTATTTTTGGGCGAAATTAAAGTCGTCCCCAAATTTTGTTCGCATATCTGTTGTTCGACAGCAGTCCGCAAAGCATCACGGGGCGAATAGTCCCGGAAGACGTGGAGAGGATCGAATGACCGAGCAGCAAAAATTCGCTACTGAGTACAGAATTACTCCTTTAATTATAAATTGTCACTTTGTCACGAAAAGATGATAATAACTGATTCTCAACTTGTAGGAGGGAAATAGCAACGCTTGGGATTATTAAGGAAAAAGAGAACAATCAGTGACTATTCCAAAGCAGTGACACTGTATCCCTTTTATCCTCTGTTCTCAGCTGTTCATAGACAATCAAAATGGAAACCCGGCCTACGAGCTACCAAAACACGAATGTTTGCAACGTATCACTGATAAAGATAACTGGGGTTTGGTCTCGAAACCAAGCCAGATTAGCAAAAAACATTGCAGAATTCAAGGTGTCCGCAGCGTATTTGTTACTCGAGACCTCACTCCATATCATTTACAAACAGGGTGTAAACTATTTCTGTTCCTCCCGTGACACTATAAAAGTGCATAACTAGACTTTTTTTCCATACAATTTCGTTATCAGTTTTCTTCTTTCTTTCTTCGTCGTCAGTAACAAGGCCGGATGACTCGGAGTGATATGGTAGCGTGTTTCGTTATTCTCATCTCGCTGGCTCACCGGGTACAAGTGGCAGTTGTGGTTTCACCTCGGGTTGAATGAGTAGGTCATTGTAGCTAGGATTGAACTTAAACGAAGTTTGCAGTTCATCACAATCAACATCGGTTTCTTGTGTTAAAAGAGGCCCTGAAGGGTCAGATAACGGCTGAGGACCTTGTTGGAGGTACCTTGGCGGAACACTTTCCACCACCTCTGCGGCGAGCTGAGCACAGGAGAAGGAAAATGCATACGTATCATCAGCATTCGTTGCTGTTCGCCCAAGGCTGACGTGTGAAGCGTTATTGGTGACATGGCAGCCAGTACTATAATAAGTTGGCCCATTTGACGCGCTTTGCTGGAACAAACATGATGAGTTGCTATGACGCGGGTAACTCGTGGGTGGTTGTGGGGTCTGTTCTCTTGATGGCAGATTCCAGAATGAAGCTGGCAGGTTACGTTGCGTCATTGGAACAATCGGTAACCCTAATGGAAACAAAAACATAAAGAACAATGCTCGGGAAAATCGACAGGACAGAGCCGTATAGAACCCGTACGTTCTCACATATCTCGTCTCGTGTACCCGAAGTTTTCGCTAATATAACTTCCGTAATTTAAGCGACCACACCGAAATGCAAGGTATGGTCATACGGCGCCTAACATAGAGTTGCACCACAAGGATGATCGATCTGAATCGGGAACAGATCTGACACATCTCACTCTTCAAAGGAACAGTGAAATCTCGTCAAAACGGACATCGAGGGGCCAGTAGCAAGTCTCCTAGTTAACGGACTGTCCTTATTGAGCGGCTCATATTGAAAATACACCTGATGAGGATTAGACCGCGGGTCAAGTGATCGCTTATGCGGCTTAATTGAGGTTTGAATAAAATGAAAAAGGTACCACTATTTTATTAATATCCTGGAAAGGTGGTCGCAGTCGCTCAGTAACTGGAGGTGATCTTGCTCACAGCAGATTCCAACTATAAAAATGATTTAATTTGATCGGGAGACTTGCCGTATTTGGAAAAGTAGTTGCGTCGGAGGGATTCGCGTACTTGAAACAAAACTTGGCTACGCGTAAGTTTACGCTTGAATAAAGTGATAACGACATCCGATCGACTTATGCAAGCACGGACCAAAAGTCCCAAGGTGAGAAACGATAATTACACCAGTTTGATTACTCAGTAAAAGACGCGCGCATTCATTTACTCACACCCTGCATTCGGCATTATTTACGACAAGGACTGAAACAGATATTTATGATATGGGTTTCCAAGGTATTTTGACTCTCCTCTGCAAATCAGTCCAAGGTTGGCTTTAAACAAGCTACCAGAGACCGAGATACGGTATTCGTCACAAGAAGTTTTTGACATGTGATGAGAGATAACAAAGCCTAAACAAACATTCATTTCTCCAACGTCCGCTGGAGAATTGAAAGATATACGATATACAAAGCAAATTTGCGAATAAACTTTGATCGACCTTCAACACTTGAAGAGAAGTTTGTTTTAATGCAGCTGGCGCCCCGGAAGGCAAGTACCGAAATGAAATTAAAAATGTATGTATCGTACAAATATTCAATTAAAAATGTACCTTGCAGACGTGATCCATCTTCCCTTTTTTCCGCGGCATCACTTGGCAAATAACATAGCCCTGAAAAAGTCTGGTTAAAATGCTTGTCGACTTCTATCGAGGCCTCTCCCTGGAAATATACGAAGAAAACACCTCTTGGACTGTAGTGTGTTTTAACAATTTCCGTATCTTTCTCAGCGATACCCGGCGCGGGAACTTTTCCAGCTGTTTGCTCGCCCTGAGCAAATTCTTCGTCTGTGCTATTGGCCGGGCTTGGTCGACCGGATTTCAAGTAATGTTCAGGCCGTTGCATACTGGTAAATGGATATATTTTCGCAGCTGATTAAATTTCACAGTTTGTGGCAGTAGCTTAAAATAAATGCCCGGAGTTTTGCAAACAAAAATCTTTTGCCAGGCACGTGTGTAAAGCAACTTTTTCTTGTGGGAACTGGTTACGACTCCCGAGCGCCGCGTCATTTGTTTAAGATAGCACGCTTTCCCGTTGTGCGGGCTATTTAAATAATTATTTTGCCTTTTTTTTTTTCAAAAGAAATTAAAATTATCTCTGTTCCGCACCTTCTTCCTTCCCCGTGTTTCTTGTTTTTCAAAATAATTAATGTTTCGCCCCCACAAGTCTTGGCGACTGGGATGCTCATTGCCACGCTTAGGGGGTGCAAATATTGCAATTTTTCGTCACACGTAGCTGTTAAAGTCATTGAAATCTGAGCATCAAGATTCAACGCAAGGACTAGCAGAGGGTGGTGTGCCTGTGCTTATGCTGTTCCGGACTGCATGAAACCTGTGACAAAATACTTTTCGAAAGACAGCATAACATGTCAACATCCTCATCGTAATTAAAATCACCACACGTAAATTCTTGTCTGTTTTGAAGCACCCTCCTTTAAAGGTCAAATAAAACCTTAGCCACGCCCAGATTGGTTTCTTTCAGGGGTGTAATTTTGATTTTCCGCATAGCAAAATTGGGGGTGGGGGGGGCGAGTGAAACGAATTACTCGAACTGAACACAAATGTTGTGAAAAGGCATACGAGTTTAATTCTGTGGAGATGACGACTTGGGTTTTTATTTCCGCAAGTGCTTTCATGATCAGCTGATTACTTTGACGCCGTCACTAGAGAAAGCGCGGCCTGAACACGTGTCAGCAAAAACTGGTTTAATCAACCGCGCTAATATTTATGTCAAAGTATTATAGCGCTCGTGATACGCTAATGTTCAGTATTGGTTAGGTAGCTTATGCGCCTAAGTCGATTGATAAAATCAGAACCTTCACTCTTGACCAAGTCTAAAAATGTTTTTATGTGCGGTTATTTGGTCCATAGATCGCTTTTCCTTGACTTCAGTAGAGTGTCTGCATGTCTTGTTTTGAACAAGATCTCTTACAAATTGATCAAGAAAAGCCTGCCTCCTACGTAGGGGCATCTTGGGCAGTAGTGTGGAGCAAGGGATCATGGGAATTTTAGGTTAAGCGGGAACCTTCAAAAACGCAAAGGCAACTGGGAAGCCCTTCCCATGACCCCTTGAGCCGCGCCTACCACCAAAAATTCCAGAAAGCCACCCAAACTAACAGTTCGTCGTTTGGATTTGCGGTATATAATAGACCTCTTATTATAACGGCGGCCTATTAATATATTCTTTTATATGTATGATAATTAGCCTTTCTGACCTGTTTGCATGTGCAAAATACAAAAGAATTCTTACCTTCACACGAGACCAAAAAAACTCATTTATATCTAGCCGTTTTTTGAAAATCAACCTAACGAAAATTTGCAGTCACTTAAGAGAAGAGGCCGGTCAAAAGGCAGGTTTTTTGGACCCGATAAGCTCCAAAATCACACTAACGAACAAAAAGGAAAGGAGAAAAAGAAAGAGCGAGTAGGAGAAGAAAAAAAGCAATGGCTTCACTCTTAGTTTTTATGATGGCTATTTTGGAGATAGTTTTTGGCCGCAAAAAAACTGTTGGACGCAAAAGGTCCATTTGTTGATAACGTTTTTAAAAATCCGGCTAGATATACATAAGTAGGCCTCCATTTTGAAAGAGGTCCATGAGTAACAAGAAAGCTGACACCAAGTTAACCCAATGTTAATTTATTGGTAATCTGCGACTAAACAATTCTTGAAAGGAGCCTAGCTAGTACAGATCGATATCATTTATAACCAATCTCGCTCAAAAAAATGTAAAACAGGAAACTAAAGTTACAAAGATACTTTCGAAGCATAAATCCTTCTTGTCCTTACTTGAGTTAAGGTAATGTTACCACTATAATATGAACATTATAATTGGAAAATCCAGCGGGAATCAGTTCTTCATTCAGCGGTCTTACCCAACCTTGTTCCCAGGGTCTCTTTGACACAGTGAGAAGGGAGACACTGGGAATGGGGTTTTGGTCTCGTCAAAACAGGAATATGAGAAATTTATTGCATACATAACGTTTGCAAAGTATGCAAGGTACTCATCAGTAACTGAATGTTACTGCTTGTGAAGGGGATGAGGGTTGGCATCGAGCAAAAGAAAGAATTTTTTTCTTTCCGTTCTTCAGAATTTTTTTCTGCGTCTGATTAGCATAACAACCTCAGCCTTCCCCGCCAAGAAGTTAGTCTAGGCATTACGAACTTAAAATGAATGCATCTACTTTTTCACTAATGAAGTGGTTAAATATTCTACCAACACAACGTAAATCTTCCTTTCTTGTCATCATTTGAGATCAAGCTGTCGAGGAAGAGTCAAAGATTAGTGTGACTACTTACCGATGCATATTTAACATTAAAAAATTCTCTTGATAGTTAGCCTTCTTACTTATCAAACTCTAAAATGATTCCCTCAAGTTTTGACATGATAATGTATTGCCCTTCCAGGTAACCTTTTCAAAAGAAACACTTCTAGGCTACGATAAGGAATTTAGCCTGCGAAAACATCCGTTTCTCCTCGCTCTCCGCCGCTGAGGACGTTTCGCGAGGAACGTCTGCGACTTAGAGACAGAAATTCCATACTCATGACGTAAAATCTGTCCGGAATTCGGTCAGAAGCGCTGATTGGTCGACGGAGTAGTTACATTGTTTTAGCTATTGTTTACGAATGATATACAAAAGACAAAAGGCCACAAAGGTCAAATGTAAACGCGAAGAATCTCTAATAAACAGTCAATATTTGTGGAATATAGTCTTCTCTAGAAGAAGCATTTGAGTCTTGCTGGAGCTCGTTGGCAGACGAACACAACACTTCACCAAAATTGACCAGAAGACACGCAAAATTGGACACATTTATATTTAGAACCCCATGACTACCGGATTCATTATGTAAACATTGATTTGCGTCATCAGTATCAAATTTATGTCGCTGAGTCGCAGACGTTCCTCCTCGCGAAACGTCCCCAGCGGCGAAGAGCGAGGAGAAGCGGATGTTTTCGCAGGCTATAAGGAATTAAGCAGTTTTCTTTTAGAAACTATAAGGGAACTGAAGTCGAAATGCGTCACGCCATTGTTACTTGGACCGTTACTGGAGACGCGCCAAAATGGCCAATTTTTTCCCTTGTCTCTGGTTAAAGTCCCAGAAGTCTTTGCGCAAGTAAACTCGGCCCAGTTTCCTTCTCGTTTCTAAAATGGCAAATTTGCTGATTTTGAAGCTACGCGTGAGACTGAGTCGGTGATGAGTCGAATTGTATTATGGGACTGTTTGGGGGAAGCCAGCGGTCTTCTTGAGTAATACGACTACATTTTATCCCCCAGCACAGTCCCATAGCAAAGCAGAAAAAAACCTAGGTCCGATTGCCCGGGGCAACTGAGTAAATTTTGACCTTGGGCAAGTAAAAATATACGTCGGTTTGGTGGCCCAATGGGCAAGTGTATTTAGCCTTAGTGGTCCTTATGTGAGTCAGCTTGGTAAATGATATCCATACTGAAGGCTCAAATTGAAGGCTGCAAGATGAGTGACAGTACAATTAGTTGAAAATACGAATTAGTTTAAAATCCAAGTGTACATTTGCTTGCTCCCGTTACTCCTCCATTCACCATATTCGTCAAATCCAGTAGTATTACTAGTTAACTTACACAATTTTCGATAAACTAAAACTTATTAATGACAGTGACCTAGAACAATAGATAATAAGGCATTGTGTTCTCTTTGCGCAAGTAATATTTAAATGGGGCATGTGAAAAATGAAATTTACTTGCCTACTGGGCAGCAGGATTTCAGTTTTTTTTTCTGCCCTGCATAGTGCAATCCTACAGAATCCCAAATCAGTCTCGGGTGCAATTTTGAACTTTACAATAACTGAGCGATTTTTCTCGCGCTGTTTGGTCGAGAGCTATGTTTGATATGAGAACAGAGGCGAGGAAAATTGACATCAAACCTGTCAATGTTATCATGTAAAATACAAATCGACAACAATTTTTCATGGGCTGCGCTCCTATCGACCAAAGAAATGACGTTAACATTTTCAAAACTTTACAGTAAAACCACTCGACTGCGGCTCGTGCTTCCACTGCAAAGTTTTGAACACATTGACGTCATTTCTATGGTCGATAAGAGTACAGACCATGAAATATTGTTGTCGATTCGTTATGACCAATACCTTCCTGGTTCGCTCCTTGAGTTGTTCAAAATTTCTCATGATTACCATAGAGAATAATGCCTGCCCTCACATTATAGCCACCAGCTGCGATAGATCGACGCGGATCAAGTGATTCCGATTTTCGAGCCTGTGATCCTGGCCTCATTTCAACAAAGCCGTGATCGTCAGTCTTTTCAGCCTTCGTTAAACAGCGGAACCCAGCTGATCTGCACCTTATGCCACGTTTCTTGACACAGTAGGCAACCAAAGACACAAGCATTATAGATACAACTGCAAGAAGTATTACCGTCACCACAAGTTGCCAAGAAAATGTCAAATTCTGGCCATCCGTTGTTGGTTTACCGTTCGGCGACCCGCCTAAGGTTTGGGTTTTGTTTAATGGAGGGTCCGAGTTAGATTTCTCCGTGGAAAACTGCAAAACAGTGCTGCTGGCAGTAGCTTCTGCCAAACCGCCATCATCAAAAACAGTTTGGATCACTTCTTCATTGAAATCAGTCGGAAGGGTACTTGTATGGACAGGAATTTCCTTCGACTTTTGGGTCTTCGTTGTGGCTTTCACAGTTGTTGATGCTAATGTACCAGTTGAATGAACTGAAGCGGTCATTCGTATTGAAAATTTAGCTTGATTCCTCGTAAATATCGGAATACTATGTGGTTGTGGGACTCTGGAACGAGGTTGGACGTTAGCGTCCGTGGTGGGGTTGATCGCAAAGCACAAGGACTTGAAATAGCGCGCTGCTTCGTGTTGCAACTCGCGTGTCGTATTTTCTGAACTGTTACTGGCATAGTTGGTTGATGTCCCATAGCACATTAAAGGTCCCATGGTGAAATACGACTGGGAAGCTGATTCTAAAAACTCAACCACAGTGATTGGCATGGCAGACTTGTCGGTGACGTAACCTTTCAAAAAGCAAAATCGGAATTGGATTTTATCATAGGACAACCAAGAAGAGAAGATTTTCAGCTCATAAAAAATGATGATAAGTACATCGTTTGGTTCAGTGCCATGCCGAATTAATTCTCATTGCAATTGAGTTGTGTAACTATGAAACGGGCCGACCTTTTAGCAACACTACATGCAGCGGTTGCGGCACACTTTTAAACTCATTCTCTTCGGAACGTGGACGTTTCGACCATTTTTGGTCGATGACGCGACCAACACTCGCAAAAAATTGTGTTACTTCCGATTGCCTCCAAATTTGGCCCACAGGAAGTCAATAGATTTAGCCAATTATGTGCCAAGTTCCAGGCCCTGGGGAGTTTTGAGCTTCACGCAACAATGTTTTCAAATCTAGTGAAAATGGCGCTTCCGTCGGGAAGAATTTTGTCGCGGCTTTCGCGAAGAATGAAAGCTTTTATCGACGAATTTCAACCAAATACAAGTCAACCAAATTATTTTGGAGGATTCTGGAGGATAACAAGCGAAATAATAAAAAGGTAAGGTAATAAAACAGTAAGAATCTTTGCTTCAAACTCGCCGAGTAGGCCGTAGTCTGACACACATTCTGTTGAAACGCAGTGAAATCCGTCCCGCGGAGCTTTTTGCCTTCAAAGCCTTGCTTATTTTGATGACTTATATCAGTGAATTCATGTTTGCTTGTTTTTAACTCGATATTTCACCGAGAAACTAAAAAGTAAAGCGTCTTTCAAAGGTAAATATCGGGCCACAAAGTGACGCTAAAGTATCTAGTTTCGCTATGCTAATTAGCTCTGACCTCATTTGCATAATCCTATAGGGTCACAAAATAAATTTGTAGAAAATTGTTAGTCGCTCTATATTTTCGACCGATATTTGGGCTGTTTTACTTAGATATTGAAGAAAAAAAATTAGTTGTACTGTATTACATAAAATATACAACTTTTCTGCCAAAATTACACTCTTTAATTTTTTTAAAAATAATTATCTAGAAATATGCCTTGTTTATTTTTTTGTGCAGAATATTATGGGTTCCCTGAGACCGAAATATTTTTTTTCTGAAAGATTAATTTTTGCCCTTTCCAACGAAGTATAGCTTGATGTGGAAATGTAAATAACAGCAGAGATATCATTTTTTAAAGTTGCATGGTCAAAAATACTTAAAAAAACGTTCCGTAGTTTAAACTTGCACCGCAACGCCATATTAAGCGCTATCAGGAGAAAAGTTTACCTAATTAAGAGGTTAAGCATCATGTTTACGTCAAACGCCAAACGTGGATTTGTACCACGTGACCAAGTTTCCCCTTTACTTGTCGTTCACTGTTCATTATTTCTACACATAAATTAGAAGCTTTAAGAAATTTTTTATCCATGCGAATTGTTTTGGGCTTGTTTTGTCTGCTCATTTTCTGTTTTGAGAAATTCTCAGCTTGGATCTGCCGTTTGCCGTTTGCCGTATACGTGAAGTTTAATCTCTCTAATACCACCTGCTTTTTGCTGCTTGCGGTACTACTGTAATTGAACAAGGTCCCCTTCTGCTTCCGCCTTTCAATTCTGCCTATGCATTGTCCTTTTTGTTCCCCTGTCACGAATTAAAACTCAAATATAACAAAATAACAAAAGGTTTCATACCTTCATATTCTCTCCAGGTTTCGTCTCCAATATCGCAGTAACAAGACATTTCAGGAAGTGCGCATGTTCCGTTTACTCTACACGAGCAGTTGTTGTTGCCTGAAGACGGGTCTGGCCAGTTTTCAGGTGCTATATACGACTTTATTCCTTTAAACGTAACCTGATACGGGCCTATTGCTGACTGCAGCAATTTGGAACCAAAACACTTGAAGCCAACATACTGAACGCATCGCTCGCTCCGGTTGATCAAAGCTCTGATCTCCTTCATCGGCGATGGGTATCTCACAGAGTGAAAATAGCCTATTTTTGGAAAGAACATTTTCGTTGCATTCACCCTCTGAAGACCAATTTTGTTATGCCCGACAATTGTAACGGCATTCCCTTGTTGCGTAACATTACACAGGACCGTAATTGGTTTCAAGGGACCTTCAGCGTCTAAATCCACTATACAGTTGGCGTCACCAGATAGACCAAGATCTTTGTAGTCCTGGCAGGTCCTTCGATAAATGGGTTTTTCGCAAACGCGCCCTCTGTAAAACGTGCTTTGACAGTCACAGTTAAATCCACCAGACCGTGTTTCGATGCATTTACCATGATGTAAGCAGGGATTAGGGAAACAACGGCTTGGAAGGTAGCAGAAGTTATGCAGCGCACCGGACTTGCTTGTCGGGCTTATTTTAGTGAAAACAATATTTTCGCCGTCGACACTTAAACCATAAATACAACCGATGAAGGATGGCATAGTTGCCTTTCGAGCGAAGCCAATGAACATGGTCAGGTCCTCTTCTTCGTTAACAGATTGATTCAGGCTCGGATTAAAATGCACCAACGGCGCTTCGTTATCAACAGCTAGCTTTATCAATGTCTCATTCACAACAACTGACAGATCGTGCCAATAACCGTCATTCAATTGCTTTTTAGAGTAAAGCGGTTGTACAATACCGCCAAGAGACGTCCTCACTTTAAGAAATACTTTTCCTTTAACCATAGAAACACGGACAAAAGAAAATCGCCCAAGTTCATTACCCTTCGATACTAAAATCTGGTTTGCCAAATACGTGCGAAAGTGGAACCGTACGTTCAGGTTGATTCTACCCGACGAGGCGAACTTGAGATATGCTTCAGGGTATCCAAAGCTTAGCGTCTTCAATTTCAGACGTCTGCACGTGGATCGCGAGGCAAGGACTTTGGGGGAGCCGTGCTTTGTATATCCCTTTAAGAGCTTCCTGTTTTTGTTTTCTCTGGGAAAAATTCTTCTGTCGCTGTAGCTTACAGCTTCAATGCAGCCCTTGAAGGGTGGCGAAGGCTCATACTCTCGCAGATTGTTGGTCATGCCTGTGGTTAGTCCTGCGATATACGTCAAGCCCTCTATATCCAACCTGGTGTGTTCACTTTTCAGCTTAAGCAAATGATTCTTTTTATCAATCTTTACTCTTAAGTTACGTCCATCTAGAGCTACCAATGCCATGTACCAAGTATTATCAGAAAGGTTGTCTATCCAGAGATCCCCTACTTGGGAAGGATTGTTGTCACCAAGGTTTACTGTGACTCTGCAGGAGAAAGGCCAAACACCACAGGATTACCAATGTAGTAAAAAGCATAAAGTGTAATAAACGCCCTCTCTCAAGTAACGCCTCTTGTTTAATAAACGCCCATTAGGTAACGCCTTTAAGTTAGACGCCTCTCTCTAATAAACATCCCCTCTCGAATAAACGCCCCCTGTGCCAATTTCTCAAAATACTAGGAAACAGTGATAGTAGATCATTCAAGTTGTTCAGTTTCTTGCTCAATGTCTATCAATTTATGGACTGGATAGTCTGCTTTTTGTAAAGCGTAGTGATACAAGAGTCCAGTTTCGAATTCGTCGCGGCCGCTGAACAGAAGCATTAATCAGTAAAGAGTTAGGACAGTCTTACTATGTAACTAGGTAAGCACCCAGCTGTGTTGTATATTTTTTGACCACAGTTAGAGCCCCGATTTTGACTTTTTTGTCTCATTACAATGCTTCAAAGTGTCTTTTCCTACAAATCCCAGCCTCTCCCGAGGTCTTCAGTTAGATCTGACCATCAAGAAAAGTCGCCGATGCTTCACCCCCGCCCCCCCCCCCCCCCCCCCCCCCAATCCACAACACACACACAAACAGTTTACAAAACAAAACAAAAAACCGAGCAAGCAACCTTCCTTTCCTCAAGGTAAACTATCTTTCTCTCTTCAAGGTATCAGCAAAGGTACTTTGCTCAATTTTGTCAATTGAACGTTTTAGTATTAGCAGTACAAAATTACTTTAGCACCAAGTTTAATAACATTATTTCACGCGGTATTGTCAAACTTGAAGACCACAAAAAATTTATGACCAAAATGCTTTTAAAAAGCTTCATAAATGCAAGGTCATGAAAATTCTGGTTTAAATTCAATTTCTGATAATGACTGACAATTGAAAAGCACTAGGATTGAGGTTTCTCGTATATAGCGAAAGCGGGAACATAACCGTGCCTTTAGAAACATAAACATTAATGTGTAAAATCAGAATAAAAAGAAGGACCAGGATCCTAGTTTGGTTAATCAATGCTAAACCGAGCACAGATGGTGCTCTTTACAGCTCTGTGAAATAACCTGTTATTAAGTCGAAAATTGGGTACAAATATGAACTTTGAGCTCTAGCGGGGGCAGACCACTTAATGCAAAAATCTACATGGTCAAGAAACAAGTTCAAAACGTGTTAGTTGTTCACATCACAGCACTGCTATTTGATCATGTTTTTTCTACTTCAAATTTTGAGCATTTTTAACACTTTTTGTCTATTTACGAACATCTCGCGAGTCTACTGTTAACTAATTTCCTTGTACGTCTACGGTGACCGACCTCCAGCGTTATTTTGTCAAAACTTTCATTAAAATAAACATTGTTAATTAAACATTTCATACCTTAACTTTCCGTGTACAAGATTTATCATTATAAAATCGCTCTTTTCCTCCTCACCGCCCATGTAAATCAGCATTCCATTTGGCTGCACAGTCATAAAGCGAATGCTGATTATGTGTTTAGTCATTATCTTTGGCGTGCGCGCAAACCAAGGCATCGTGTTCAAGTCAAATGAAACAAAATCGTCACCATAAAATGCAATTTGTTTGCTAAACACCCCTAAAGCAACGCTTGCGAGGCACAGAAGGATGAAAACCTGACACAAACGCTTCATATTTTCCGACTTTGCACTGTGGCCTGCAACTGTGCTCAGTTTTCGTGTGGGAAATGAAATGGAAGCTTGAAAATTTGATTGACAGGCATGGAGGAGCAAAGTTGATATCGGGAGCTTAGGGCTTTAAGCTTAGGGTCTGTAGGAGATAACTACATGACAGGTGTTTTATCAGATTTAGGCGAGTAGGCTAGTTTTCTGCTTTGATTTTTTCTTCGCGAACGTTTTCTTAACAACGCGCAGTGACGGCGGCGCCATGTTATTTTCGTTTTCTTGAAAGATGGGAGAATAGCTGGCGGGTGGGTGGGTGGGTGGGTGGGGTTTTTTGGCAATGGAGCCGAGAAAGAAGATTGGGTACTAGTCAAATTTAGGGTTGTGTGACTATACCTCCAGGCTACCTGTCACGCTTCTCGCCTTTTTGGGTCGTCACGCAGTATATATAGTAATTAGGTGATTGAATTGTTAAGGAAGTCATCCGGTATCCTAGCAATGGTCGGTACAGTAATTTACACGTAATTTTCTCTTTAAACCAATATTAACCTGCCGTCTGTAATTGCCTGTTGTGTGTTTTTGTCGGTGTTCAAACAAACTGGAAGATAATCTACCCAATAGCATTTGGCGAAATCCTTTCTTTAGTTCTTCTTTAAGGAGAAATGAAAATGAAAATCATAGTCTTTTTGGAATCTTGCTATGAGAAATGAAATGTAATGACCCGCTGTATGTTATTGTTAGTCATTGACCACTTGATCCAGGCAAATTAAAATCATTGCTTTAACACGGTCGTTTGCCTCAACTGTTAATAAACGATTAGCGATCGAAAATGACTAACAGTACCTGGCGATTCCACAACACAGTGAAGTATTTAGTCAAAATAAAGGGGAGACCAACAACCTCTCATGAACGACGTGCGGTACGATTCCACTCCCGTTTAAGCTTGTTGAGATTCACATATACAGAAAAACTTTTTACGAAAAAAATGGCAACGATTTCAAATATACGTACTGTGAAAAACATTTAACGAAAACCTTTTTCATTTTTTCCCAAGAACGCACATTTGAGAGCAGAAAAGCGGATGCGAAACATCTATTGTTTTGAGTCATTTCAATCTTCCGCGAATTCACGCCGGGTACGATCCTGTGTGTGTTTGGTTACTGTAATTGCGTAAAACGTTTCTGCTGTGATGCTGTAGTGCAAAAAGAAGTGGAAACATTGTTGCAGATTTTGCAAAGGAGAAATGCTTGATACACCTGATGTGATTTTGAAGCCAGCATTGCTTTACGCGACGCTTTTGTTTAATTTCACTGAGGCCATTTGGTACCCGTTTCCCTTTATTCAAAACGACCAATCAGCGACCCCCGGAAGTTAACAACATATCGCATGGTAGCTTTTGAAAGAAAAAGTTGACTGAGATGAATGAGAAGCATTCAAACCGTGTTATTATGGATCATTAATTTATGAATAATTTTCTGATCAAGACATGGGAACGGTCGACTGCCGGCAGTATTAGGATTTTTTCGAGCAATATGGCAAGGAAAAACTATTTAGTATGGACATATTTTGTATTGTGTATTTTGATTGGTTTGTTCGACCTACGAATTGACGGTAAGGATTCTTCGATAAAACTGGGCACGTGTGTTAACGAAGAAAATGAAGATGGCTTTTGCGACAGTAATGATGAAAACAAGTATCTTGAAAATAACGAAAATTTGCATGCGGAAGAAACTAAGGGATCAACTTTACTGGGACGAGAACAAATAACGACTTTTATCGAGAATTCTGTAAACGTCAACATATCTGAAAGTGAAGTCAATAAATCATTATCGGGAAGCGAAGATAAACAAACAGACAACGCTGACAATTCGACCAATGATTGGCTCGGACTACGTATTCCGGTTGTTGATGGAGTTAAGGTAAGTACTAAATCAGCATTTTATGTAACTACTTCTTCTAGACGAAAATTTTGTTATCCAAGTAGCTAAGCTACGTACATTATCCATGCAACCTATTTAACACGGACATCCCCTTTACACGGAGTCTTCAGACGACATATATATAAACATGTGCAGTGCATGTATGACCTCTGTTATGACATTTTCGCAAAATTATAATTACAATAATGAAGATAATGATGATGTTATCATGTCCTCAGAACTGTATTTAAGCCGCATTTTTTTTCTATCTTTAAACAGGTTGGTCACGTTCAAGAAGTTGAAATTCTTCCGGGGGTCAAACGGCAGATGAAAACACTGAGCATGCGTCCACTGGTATTTGGTAAGATGGAAAAACAAGAAGTGACTTGAATTTTACAAAAGTATACCGAAGTTAATACTCTGGTAATTAACACTTTAAAGCACGATATTCTTCACCCTATTTTCAATACATTTTCGGGGATCACTTCCTTTATTATTGTGACC
>OZ037788.1:379159-503606 GCA_964035525.1 Porites cylindrica | reverse complement strand
GTGCACCTGATGTGATTTTGAAGCCAGAATTGCTTTGACGCGACGCTTTTGTTTAATTTTCAACGAGGCCATTTGGTACCCGTTTTCCCTTTATTCAAATCGACCAATCGGCGACCCCCGGAAGTTAACAACATATCGCATGGTAGCTTTTGAAAGAAAAAAGTTGACTGAGATGAATGAGAAGCATTCAAAACCGTGTTATTATGGATCATTAATTTATGAATAATTTTCTGATCAAGGCATGGGAAACGGTCGACTGCCGGCAATATTAGGATCATTTCGAGCACATATGGCGAGGGGGGGGAAAACTATTTAGTATGGGACATATTTTGTATGGTGTATTTTCATTGGTTTTGTTCGACCTACGAATTGACGGTAAGGATTCTTCAATAAAAACTGGGCACGTGTGTTAACGAAGAAAATGAAGATGGCTTTTTGCGACAGTAATGATGAAAACAAGTATCTTGAAAATAACGAAAAATTTGCATGCGGAAGAAAACTAAGGGATCAACATTACTGAGGACAAGAAGAAATAACGACTTTTATCGAGAATTCTGTAAACGTCAAACATATCTGAAAATGAAGTCAATAAATCATTATCGGGGAAGCGAAGATAAACAAACAGACATCGCTGACAATTCAACCAATGATTGGCTCGGACTACGTATTCCGGTTGTTGATGGAGTTGAGGTAAGTTCTAAATCAGCATTTTATGTAATTGCTTGTTCTAGAAGAAAATTTTGTTATCCAAGTAGCTAAGCTACGTACATTATCCATGTAACCTATTTAAACACGGACATCCCCTTTACACGCGGTACGGGAGTCCTCAGACGACATATATACAAAACATGTGCAGTGCATGTATGACCTCTGTTATGACATTTTTCGCAAAATTATAATTACAATAATGAAGATAATGATGATGTCATCATGTCCTCAGAACTGTATTTTAAGCCGCATTTTTTTTCCTATCTTTAAAACAGGTTGGTCATTTTCAAGAAGTTGAAATTCTTCCGGGGGTCAAAACGGCAGATGAAAAACACTGAGCATGCGTCCACTGGTAATTTGGTAAGATGGAAAAAACAAGAAGTGACTTGAATTTTACAAAAGTATACCGAAGTTAATACTCTGGTAATTAACACTTTAAAGCATGATATTTCTTCACCCTATTTTTCAATACATTTTTCGGGGATCACTTTCTTTATTGTTGTGACCTTAATGGAATGTTTAAAAAAAACGAGTAACATTGTTGAAGGTTAAGCACGAGACGAAGGTTAAACATTTAAACATCTTTTTCCTTTAACTGGCTGCCTGGCATTTTTAATTAACTCTTAGGTTTTTTTCGGGGCAGTCAGCGCCCCTATCATCGTCTGTACTATTGTTATAAATTTTTTATTTCTTGTATATTATGGGGTGAAGGAAAGTGTTGTTGTTTGTTGTTGAGAATTTTTGGACTTTATAAAAGACGGTTTTTTGCCAAGTAAACAGCTTCAAAAAACGTCCCCTGAAGTATTATTTTCCTATAGAATTGTAAAATCTAATGTACATCGGTCTTTTTCTGTTTTTAAAATGTGTTAATTGGAAAACTGTCGAACAAAGGCAGCGTTTCTCAAGAGCAATTGTGCGAATACATTGTGAAACTGAAGTTCCGAGGGGTCTACTCTACTTTTAATACGATGCCGCAACCCAAAAGAAATTTCAGAAGTTAGTAAAACGTAAAAGAGGGAAAAAAATCGAACGAGGAGGACTGACACTAAGGTTCACTGCACAAAACACATAAGGGGACAGTGATAACTTACGGAAATTTCAAATTGGTAAGAATCATGTCTGTGACTCATTTCGCTGACTCTTTCTTGGCTCGGAAAAACAATATTACCTTGAAATAAAACTGGTTGTGGTGTTTTCTCGATTAAAAATCTTTTTTCTTTTAATTTTAAATAAGCTCTGATATTAGTTCTTTTAAGGCTGAACATCTTTTTGGCTTCTGCAGATATTTTGATGAATTTTTGACATTATCATTTATTTGCAAATTAGAATAACCATTTATTTTATGATAAAATTTTATGCTCATTACCATTCTTTGTATAAAATGGTTATCATCCTAATCAGCATTCCATTGTTCCAGTCATTCAACCTCGTATAATTTCCCCTGAGGCTTAATTCAAATCCCTCTTATCCTCTGCCGTTTTCAGATGAATTTTAGCGCGTATGAAATCAGATGTCCGTGATTAAACCCTTGCATTCAGCAGGACAATATACTGACCATTTATCAGTTGTTGAAGTGTTCTAATCAGTAAGTTTTTAAGAAGAAATTAGACGCTGGGCACGTTTACTGGTTAAGGTTACAGAAAAATTCGATTATCCAATGAAACAAAATTCGAGGAGGACGTGGCGTAGACAACTACAAGCAACATCCTAGAGTTCTCTGAGGCAGTCCCGGCTGCATAAATTAACTTCCATTTCTTATTCTCCAGAGATTCCTGATTTTCTCGATGCTGACGAATGTGAACTGATCATAGCACTTGCTGAGAATAAAAGGCTTAGAGATAATCCTAAAATAACGGATAGTAGAGGAATCTTATATGAAGATCCTGTCAACACTTTCAAGTTGTGGGACTTAAACGGAGATGATTACATTGACACAGAAGAGGTTAGTGGAACTGTACATCCTCTTAAATCAAAAATTCTCTTCGTAAGTGTATACTGTTGCTTGTTGAATCCACTGCAATCATCAGTCGTTTCCAAGAACAGGTTTTCCCATTTCACTTTTTGTCTCTTTGTCTGACCTATAGATCGTCAGTGATTTGTGCAGAAACATCCCTACCAACCAAGAGTGGTATTTGAGTAAATAGTTTGCAATATGAGGCGGGCTGCTCCTCCTTGAACACACTTCCATGAGCTCGAAGTTAATAACATTATTTCCTCAGGCCCGAAATTGGGAAGATCAGAGGGAGGAGAGTTAGTTAGTGCTTTCGCAAGGAAAAAGACTCTTTCATGCTCCACCTACTTATGAAACACTTTCAGCGAATGCGTACACTCGGTTGAACATTATATATTTTCAATTACAGATTGTTCTGATTCCTGGAAAAATGGATCTCAAGTTTACAGAGATAAACGCCACTGAAATGTATGTCGTCAACTTAAAATCCCATATAATTGCTTTTCACTCTTTCAGTCTCTATTCATCCTCGATAATGCCCAGAATGTCACTTATTGGATACCCACTAGTAGACTGTAGTGCAATAGCTGACGTCTAAAGTTGCTAATAAAATTTATTATGGCTCTAATCAAAGCTGTAATGTCAGTGAGCAACTCAGAATTTCACTTAAGTACATGCAGTTTCTGAAAAACAAGTGAATATGCTAGTCGAGGGTTTTGCCTTCGCGCCTCACTGGTTTATTGTAATTTTGCTCTGAGTGGCTTTTCTTTGATTTTAAACTGACAGGATGAAGTCGTTAGAAATGGATAAAGACGACAACGGTTTGTAAACTTTTCCTCTTTCATAACATTGTCTTTGTGTCATAACTGGTCACATTTTTTCCCGGTTTCCAAAGCATGAAACAATTTTGGATATTTCTATCTGCACCCCGGACAGGATGCTAGTCCACCCTTGGGTTACCCCCAACGTTAAATTTGCGATACTTATTTACACACGTAGATGGTGTGAGGCACCGTGGCAGTAACGTGTCTCACCCAAGAACTCAACGAAAGACCCTGTCAAGGGCTAAGCACGTAGACTCTCGATTTGAACTCCAAACCGCTAGCCATTAGGTCATCTCGCCTCTCATTCGTTCACCTCGAGTCTGATTTATCATATTTTATCGTCATCATCGCCACCACGATCACTAATTCATCATTATTTTCATGAGTAACCAAATCTTGCTTGGATATTTTTTAAAATCAGGGAAAATTGACTTGACTGAGTTCAAGAGCATAGAACTTGAGAGGATGCGAGAATACATAGCTGTTCTTTTGAATGATTCTTCATTGAGGCGAATAGCCAGCAGCAAGATTTCATGGTTATGGCACGATGAAGATGAACTGCTAAGATATCAGCCGGAATTACTTGACGGATTTCACGAACGGTACGTGTACACTACAACAGGCACCTTGCAGTGGTCCCTTCTGTTCGTAATTCCTTTCCTAACACGGCTTTGACCCTCTTAAAGGCGGACACCGAGTCCCTAAGATGGATTCTTTAGTGTCCGTCCAACCGTGGTGTCCATCTTCAAAAGAGTTGACTGTACTCCTGTATTTGACATTATCAGGGTTTGTATAAAGAGACTGTTTTGTGTTAAGCTTGCTCCCACTTAGTATCTAATAGCAAAATCCATTTTGCTTCTAGCCTACAAGCAATTACCAAGATACCAAAGGAGATATTACAAGAAAGTGAACCAATGCAGGCAAGAATATGACTTTACTAAGCGTACTTCAGAAATACCAATTAAAATTTCTTCACTTTATTTATCCCAGTCTTAACTTATGTTCTGGTTTGGAGTCAACCCTCGCAAGGTGATTTCGAGTGGTTCGGTGACACCTAGGACCTCCCAAGAAATAAACGGCAGGCTAAAGGTTTTTTTTTTTAATTACCCAAGAGAGTTTAATCTGTGCCCTTATCCACCTGTTATCATCTGATTCCAAAAACGAAAACAATACTGTCTGACAGTTAATACTAAATTTAATAAATTTAATTTTAGGTGTCACAATACGACGAAGGTAGTTATCAATATTGTCAGCAAGACAGCGAGCCTACAATTAAAGGAGTCCCGTGCTGTCTCTATGGCGACATGAATCAGTGCAGAATATGCAGGTATCTCATAAATCTTAAAAAACAATATTTTTATAAATAACAGGAAAATAATTCAGTAATTTTATGATATAATAAAGAGATTAATACAAACTATAACCCTGATTTATTTTCATTAAAATAAATCATTTTTTTTTTATTATAATGACTAAAATTCATGTCTCTTTGTATTACTTGGAAGGTTTATAACGGTAACATATTTTTTAACTGATGTTGACGATGGAGGGGAAGTTGTTGTACCACTTGCGAACAACAAGTTTGAGGTATTTTCCTCCTAGTTATGTATATACGGACTGATATGCATTTCAAATATGTTGAAAGCTTTATTTCACGTGTACATAGTGAAACTAAACTTGGCTTTTATGAGTGGTATTCAGTTTATGTGTCGCTAGTAATTTCGTGATGGCCATGGTTTTTAGTTTCTTTTTAAGAATCCTTTAAAAACTTACCTTTTAACTTACAATAATAACTATTTTTTCTCTACATCTTAACCTTTAAACTTTTTAATTGTTTATAATTATTTATACTTTTATACTTTTGTATGATATACTTGTTATGTTTTTATATTTTTATTACTTTATATTTGCAAATAGTGATAATGGCGTTATATAAATGTATTTTACGATGATGATGACGATGATGATGATGCTGATGATGATGATGATGATGGTTATGCGATTGGCTTAAGATTTTTGACCCACCTTCATGACCATTCCGAGAAGTAATTTTAATGCAATATTGGCTTGCACCTAAATGTTTTCTCTAGCTTGGTCCCGGCTACACGTATTTGCTTCCAGTTTCTAAAGGTTCTCAGTTTTGCCTGCCCTGTTGTGACAGACTAATGTAATAACTTTTGAGTTTGGTTCTACTTTATTCAGTAGGACGATCTCTAATCTACATTAATAAGAACCTTTTCTTATTCTTTAGGAAGACGTTATGAATAATTCAGGAAACTGGACGGGTTTCTTTACTTACGCCAAGACCACTGGAGGTCGCAACTCTTTCAAGGTTGACATCAAGTTTAAAGTCGACGGAGCTAACAAGATTCTTGTCGGTAAAGGTCATGATGCGAGCGGTGCATTCGAGTTAATTGACAGTTTAGTGACAGGGGACATTGTTCGATTTCGTAAAAAGTACCTTAATCAGGAGAATGATGATGTACTGATTAAATATGCCGGAAGATTAAAGGGTAATGCTCAGATAGAAGGAAAATGGTGGATTCCAGGAGAGAAGAAAATTCATGGATTTTTCTTCATGCGTTATGAGGCCTATGAGGTATGTACAAGATCAAAATCTCAGTTTTTCGGCAATTTTGGTCTGTTTCTCAGTTCCACTTTTTAGCCCCCTCAGTGAGGTCAATCATCAAGCCAAGGTAGCTAATTTTCAGTGCAATAGAAATAGGAATAAACGCACTAGACATCCCTTATTTCGGAATCTTGTTTTTTTGTTCCTTAAACTTGGTTCGGATGTCACCTAATTAAATGAAGATAACATTTTCCCTTAAATACGAGTGGACGAACGCATTTAGTTATCAACATCACCTTCCTATATACTTCCTAAGCTGGTTTGTAGCTGACGTAACGGCTGACGTCACGGCGGCCATGTTGGTCGGCAAGAACAAAAGAACTCTTTTTTCATGCAACCTCTCCGAAAAAAAAGTTATTGCTCTGTCAATCAACATGGCCTCCTCGTCACGTGGTTGAAGACCAATAATAATGACGAACTTATGGTCTCGACTTATCTTTTTGTTTCATTTACGTTACAGAGATGGATGAATGATGCGCTAGGAAAATGCAACTCGTATGAATATTGCTCAAAGGGAAATCTAGTTATCAAACCTCAAAGAGGCAAGGCGATCATGTGGTATAACCACGTGATCAATGACGAAGGCAACTGGATTGGAGGCTTAGATAACAGGATGCATTATGGGCATTGTGACGTCAGTAGTGGAGAAAAGTGGATAGCTACAAACTGGATTAACGTAGATGGCGAGGGAGACATGGAATTACGAGCTTGGAGAAAGGGAAGCAATCTTTTATCGGTTGCTAGAAGGCACGGAAATCAGAACATACTACAAAGAATGCAAAAAAGTAGAGACAGAATTCATAACGACGTCATCGAAGAAGAAATGCAAAGTGATATGGAAAACACTGAGGAATGGACGTTTCATGATTCTCACCCAAAGGAACGACATGTTCTCAACGCTGTGACGTCCCTTTTAGAGACCCTTAAGGAGGATGAACTGCGGAGTGTATCTAAAAAAGTGCACGAGAAACTTGAGATGTTGTGTGTTCCTCTGGTGCTAAACCAAGGAGGAAAAATTTCCTTGGTGGATGGTAGTAAGGCAGATTGATAAAACGTTTAGAAAACGCAGCTAAAATGTACAGTTTCTAGTCATATTTATCTTGAAATTTCAACTTCCAAAAGTAGTTTATTAAAAAGTTATGTATCTGATATAATTAAGATTACAACAAATTAAAAACTGTGGCAAAACTGTAAATATATTTTCTGTAATATATTGCATATTTTGGTATAATTATTTTATTATTTCAGTAATTGCAATTACTTTTGGACGCATGAAATAAAACCTGTTTTCATGACAAATTAAATTTTTTTTCTGAAAATGTTGTATTTTAGTGTATTTAATTTCATATATGTACCTGTAATGTTACTGAGGTCTGAACTGTGATGTTGCGCTTTCAAGGGAGCCTTCACGATTTTCGTTTTTTAATACCTCTGATGGTTGACAAGAAACCACGAGGGTGTTTAGCCAATCGTATAAAAGCAGTGCAGTAACAAAGCAAAAGTACTCTTCACGGTACAGTGGACTCAAAATGGTTCCACTTTGTGAAAAGTGTAGAGATTGCAATGGTAGCTTTCTGACTATTTTAATTTCCTATATTACATCAAAATCACCTTTTAAAGTGCTAGCCTTTTAAATGAGTTGGTTGCATTTAAGAAGATGAAAACAAACGAAAACAAAAGCGAAATGACGACGAGATATTTCTCATATTTATCTGGGCCATTGCAAATTTCAATCTATATAATAACTATATTTTTTAAGCAAATATAGGTAAAAATATTTCGCTTGCTCACAAATGTGGCCGTGATTAGAGAGGCTAGATTCAAATATCAAGCTATAAAGCTCAGTCACCAAGGTTCATAGCTTGTGCCAATTAGAAACGGAGAAACACTGGACAAGAGTTTGAGCAGCTGAGTGCCAGGTACTTGCTGCCCACCTGTTGAAAGTGGATGAATAAATTATCAGGTGAATAAATTAACTTTAAGCCATGGCAGATGTTCAAGGATGATTCAACTGCACAGTGATTTCTTCAAAATAGGAAAATTTTAACAGAATCATCAGGTGTTTTCCTGCATATTATGGGAACTTGGGTTCATGATGTTGTGATAGTAATCTACGCCCTAATTACGTTTCACGGAGATCATGTGGTCAAATCAAAGCAATTTGGTGATGGTCAAATCAATCAGTGTCACGACAGAAACGGAGACTGCTCGACTGAGCGAACTAAGAGTAACGTTCTTCTGAGATTACCGCGACTAGATGCAGTAAAGGTAATGAATTTTTTCCTTTTCGTGTTTTATAGAAAGCGAGAATTATATATACCAATCCAGATGGTTAGCTTGGAAAAATACGTAACACTTGTGTCTTGACTCTCTTGCTTTCTGCTTGCCTCTTGCTTCTCAGTTTGCACTGACAAAGGATAAAATCGGTGTGTTTCTTTGAGTAACACCTTCAGAAAATGCAAAGGGTCAGCTTTCAGTCCTAAAACCTTAGAGTTGCCCGCGCATTTTTAGCAGCTATTACTGGAATGCTAGAGCTTATTAAGAGAGTAGCTTCACATCAGCTGTTATTATTTCAATCAGCAGCCTAAGTGCTTTTTTGTTATCTTTGCTAGAAGTTATGATAGTTGTAGGCTTGTCATGGTACAAGAAAAAAATCGAAGCCCTAGATATAGCCGTTCAAAATCCATGGGACCGTAGCTAACAAGAATTACTCATACCCTTAATTCTTTGGAGAAAAGTGAACTTAAACGATTCAAGCGGGACACAATGTAGAGCTTCCGTTAGATTTATTTATTATTGTTGTTATTTTAAAACAGCTAATAAAACTAGTTCCTTTCTTAAAACTAAATAAAACGGATTTTATTTAAATTTCTATTTCAAATAGAGCTGCACCTCGTTCTAAAGGAACATGTGCTAGAACCTTAAAAACAGTGTTTTGAGACAAACGAAGACTAAATTTTGAACTAATTAAATCACCTACGTGCAAAGTTGTCATATTTACTGTTTATGCACGGAGCTATGAGCGTTTCCCCACGCCTGAGCAACTTATATAAATTATATTCATTGCACAGCATAGTGATATGAACAGCTGTTCCAGGTCAATAACTCTACTGTCATGACTTATTGAGAAGTCAGTAAGTAACCATTCCAAATAAACAAGAACTACGAAGTTAAACTAAAGTGTGTAAAAGAATTTTCACCAACGGGGGGTAATACAAAAATACTCAATGTAGAGAGAACACAGCTATATCTGTCTTTAAGCCAAAAATTAGACTGCAAAACAGTCCGTATATTTTTGCGTATTCAAGTACGCCCGAGCAGTCAAACAAAAGGTCTGGAACGAGGCTGAAAACAGAGAGCGAGACTGGGGAGAGACCCTAAAAGGCGTGTGAGGCTTGCGCGCTTCGCGTGCGTAAGACTCTTACTCCACGCTTTACCGATTTTTTTACTGATTTTGAGAAAAAAAAACCGACTGTTTCGCAGCTAGCCAAAAATGTCCGTAGATCGCTCTTTGCCACTGCAAAACTGAAGGAAAGAAAGAATGGACTAGGCGTCTGTTCAAATTTTTGTAGGGTAAATTTTTAAGACTATAAATTATTGAGACAATGTCGTCAAATAATCTCTAATAATCTCCATCCCTTTCCCCCTTCCACCTTATCCACAATTGGTTGTTCGTTGCTTCCTCAGCGGACAACAAGACAATATTTTATAAAATCATTAGGAATTTCACCAATTTTATGGGAATGTCTTTATATTAAAAGAAAATTTCTCTATTATTCTAGGTGGGTTACACTCAAGAAATGGAATTGACAAAAGGTAGCACTCACACAGTGAAGACTGCAGTGAAGACTGTTAGTTTACAACCACCAGTGTTTGGTACGTGAGTACTCTTAGCTGTCCTTAAACAAAAATTCAATCGACCAATGCGTTGAACGTTCCCATATACAGTGGAAGCTTTCTTGAGCAGTCAGCCTTGGCACGCGAAAAAGGTGTTCGTACTCGGCTGGAGCTGGCCTTTTACGGGAATGTAAAAAATAAAGAGTTTGTATGAGAGTTGAGTAAAACAGGGTTTTGTGAAGGTGGCTGTAAGTAGAGCTGTGCGCTTACGAGAGTGTCCGTTAGGAGAACTTCCACTGTATTATTGATTCACTTATTAATATCATACACGGTTTCCTTTGTTTCACGTTCGACAGAAATTCCAAACTTCTTCACGGATGAGGAATGTGAAATGATCATAGATTTGGCTCAAGAAAAAGGTCTGAAAGATAGTCCTCTGACCCCAGATACTAACAATATCGATGATAAAGATTCCATTGATGGCATATTAAAGGCATGGGACAGAAATGAAGATGGATTTGTTGACAAGGATGAGGTAAGATTCCATCCACGATATAACTTTACTTTGGTTGTTGTTTTTTTTTTTTTGCTAGACACTGGGTGGTTATGGTATTAATTCAAGTTTCACTCGTGTTTAACAAATAGTATGACACAAATACTCAAGTTTTTTCGAACCTTTCCAATGTTAAGAAAGAACTATAACTTTTCCTGCTATTGTATTCCACTTTACTGAACAGGCTCTTTATCAACCTGGTAAACGAAACGTTTACATGACAGAAGAAGACGTGCTAGAAATGTAAGTTAATTTGAGTTCCTACCGATTTACAAACAAAACGTTCTTTTTATGTTTTGTTATTTTCCTCCTATTTCTGATTTATTGCAATGTTTCATTTTAGGTTTAAAGCCCTAAACCTTGATCAAGAAAAAGATGGTATGTAGTTAGAGGATCCTCGTCCTCCCCCGTCCTCCTCCTCCTCCTTCTTCTTCTTCTTCTTCTTCTTCTTCTTCTTCTTCTTCTTCTTCTTCTTCTTCTTCTTCTTCTTCTTCTTCTTCTTCTTCTTCTTCTTCTTCGTATTATTATTATTATTATTATTATTATTATTTTCTCATTTTTTTACGTTACTCTAGTTAGTGGAACTGTTCCCAAGTGAATTGACTTAAAAAGCCGAGCTACAAAGTTTCTGAATTTTAACTCTTTCGAGGCGGCCAATTTCTCTTTGCTATGATCTTTTTTCATACCATCTGATTTATGCAGCGCTAAATAGATTTTATATCAAACCCTTAGGAAGAATTCCGTTAAAGAATTTAGACCACACTTCATTGGAAAATATTCACGCTTATATTGACAAGGAAGTAACAAAGAAGCCGCGCATGCGCAGCCAAAACAGTGAACAAGTTTGGTTATGGCACGATGATGACGAACTTCTGCAGTACGAAGGTCTGCTTGAAGACTATCACGAGAGGTAGATTAAAGTTATTTCAATGTTTGCGCCAGTTCATATTTGTCTATTTATTCATAAAAGAACTAATTCAAACAAATAGACAGCTCAAATGGAGTTCTTACTGTTTTAAGAAACGCTTTCTTTAATTTTGCAGAATTGAGCAGCTTACCAAACTACCAAAGGCAATCCTACAGCAAAGCGAGCCACTGCAGGTAAGTTAAAGGGATATCTTCACGGTAGACTAGCAATTTTAGTTTTCCATTGGCAGACATTTCCCATATACAGTTCAAAAACGGAGATACTTGTAGACGTGCACATACTTATATTATATCCAGTTACGCACAAAAAGTTTTCTTGAAAAAATGCTCCATTTTTCTTGTTTTTTCCCCACAGTTTCGAGTTGGGATTATTTCCCTCGACCTTTCCTGTTTCCTGAATGAAAGAGGTTAATCTCTTTACCTTTTGTCTTATGCCCAAGGTGGTACGTTACAAAGAAGGAGGTCATTATCACTGTCACCATGACAGCGAAGAAATCGCGCATGACAAACCTTGTTGCTTGTATGGCTCTAAAGATTGCAGGCTCTGTCGGTAAGTAAGTTACACGCCACATATCCAAAAAACCAGCTTTACAGCAATTTCTAGCAGGTATTTTCATGACAGTGTTACTTTTTAACTGTCAGATATCTGACGATCATGGTTTTTCTAAATGATGTCGAAGAAGGAGGAGAATGTGCATTTCCTATTGCTGATAACAAAACTTTCAGTTGGAAGGTATGACCACGTAAAAAATCATTACGTCGAGAAACTATGACAATACTGCCTGTAACATTATTTTAACTTAGGTCAAATGTAATGATGTTAGGATTGCAGCTTTGTTAAAAAAAGAAATCTGAAAAATTTATATGCCAGGCGCGCCCAGTTGTTAAAAAGGTAAATAACGCTCTCCACTGGATAAATCTCTAACAAGTGGGTCAAGATTGGTGTCCCTAATCCTTATCCACTGCCTGGTGATTTATCAAGTGGACGGTTCTTTGCAGCGTTCGAACAACTGGGGCTTGTTTGAGAATTCTCTCTGACGAGTAGCTGTGCCTGAATGAGAATTGCTCATTTCCACCATGACAACATTTGTCTACAACTCCAACTACCAGAATTCATCTCGTTCTTGCTTTCTTATTTAAATTTGTCAATCCCGCTGAGGTTTAAAAAACAATAGCCCTAATTTGCCCAACTAATCAACAAACTGAAGGATTCTGGTAGTTGTAGTAAAATGATGTCATCATGCAATTGTTCTATTAGTTCTTTTTTTTGGCTATTTTGAGATGTAGAGTAAGACTGGGTCGGGATCGTGCCGAGTTGCATGTGAAACTGTTGTGGGGATGCCAAAACTTCTTTCATTGTCTACTACAAAGTTATACCGGAAACTGGGTCAATCAAAGCAGTGCTAGGGTGCAATTCCACGTAATGCAGAGCGTTTTCGCATGACGTCACATCCGCCATATTGGTGTTCCAAAACAATGAAATTGCAGTCATGTTGGTGTCCCAAACCAGTGTTATTGTTTCAATAAATTTGCATAGCCGCTGGTCACGTGACTGAAAACGCTCTATATAAACTGAAAGAGTTAAAAGATGAGATATCCGGTAAAAAAGATCGTATTTTCATCTTTTTCTCTGTTCGTAGGAGTGGTCAAAGCAATCACCGCATAGATGTAACATGGTAACTAACTGCGCTGAGTCTAATTTAGTTATCAAACCCCAGAGAGGCAAGGCATTAATGTGGTACAATCATAAGCTACCTGGTTCACAGGGATGGTTCGGTGATTTAGACCCGCTGTCATATCAGGGAAGCTGTGAAGTCAAGAAAAGTGAAAAATGGGTCGCAAAGATTTGGGTCAACATTAACGGCGATGGAAGGAAAGAATTACGTGCGTGGAAAATGGGCCACAACTGGCTGGCAGAAAATAATCGTAATGAAGAAATCATGAATATGTTGCAGACAGAAGTTGTAGAAGAAACAGTGGCTGAAAATAGATATACGAAACAGAAAAATGTGGAGGTTAATGACGGAGTGAAAATTGATTTAGTTGGTCATACTAACGTCAAAGAGGAAAGCTCTTGGGAAGAAAATACTGATGCTAAGGAGGACAGTGTCAAATATTATACTCAAAATAAGTTGCAATTAACAGAGGAATCTTTAAAGGATTCTTCCAAAAAGGCCACCCCTGAGGGGCCAAAATTATCAAGAACAGAAACATCTTCCCCTCTTCCACTAACGGAAGAGCAGATGACTCCTAAAGGGCCTCCAGTAGGCCAGTTACCCACTCAAGGATTTGAAGGTAGTCGCATTGTGCAGTCTATAATGCTTTTATTGGAAGAACTTGATCAAGTTGAACTTGAAATTATCGCGAGGAACTTACACACGAAACTTAAACTCGTTTGTGTCCCACTTATTGTGAATCCAATGGGGCGACTTTAGCTCGAACAAATATTGAACGATCGACGTTTTTAAAATTGAATATAGAAAACTTGTTGCTATGACTAATTACAACATTGTTTATACCTCATCCCTTCAGGGAACATTATCGTATGTCGTTGCTAAGTAACGCGGTTACTGAGCAAGTGAAAATTGGCTTCCTGTTTTCGTTTTTCGAGTGTTTTTGAATTACTGGCCGCGCCGGTCGCGGGACATTTTTTCGTGCCATCAGTGGTATCGCTTCCTTGTCGTTTACGGTACTGCATGATTCCAGTGCAAAGTTACGGAAACGTATAATTATGAATCAAGAGGATTTATCATATTTATGGCGAAAAGTCTTTTACATGTGTGTATCTACCAAGAAGACTCGCGCTGTAAAAGGACTGTCTGAACACAAGAGCTTTTTAGTTTCTTCACCAAATGGTCAAGTTGAAAGTTTTTTCCTTTTCCATTTCATTTAAAACAGTTCAGGGTCGACATCGAGTTACGTGTTGCGTGTTACTTTCGGCGGAAGTAAACCAGGTAGTCATTTTGTTTTTCAAATCAATTGAAAAATCTGTTTCTTGAAACTTTCGCATACTATTTGCAAAATTTCAAAAACAGTCTGGCAAATTATGTCCGAGTGCTACCTGCGGGACACAATATTCCATTCTCATTTCTAAATGAAATAAATATCACGATAGTACTAAATATTTTAAGCCAAAATGTACATTTTTTTTCAGGAAAACACGATTTCCTGCATTGGGTCACGTGACATTGGGTGTGTCCTGATGACGTTACAAGGAGAGGCAACCGGTTCCTTTTAGGGATAGCCTGAATTCGCCCTCCTCGCATTGCCCTCTAAACTCTCCTCACATCTAACCCCTGTGGAAGGCCTGTGGCCAAGTGACATCGGGTGAGTCCTGATGAAGTCACAAATCAAATCAAATCAAATCAAATCACTGGTTTATTGTCCCTTTTGCAGTCAGAAGACTGAATTGTAGGATACCTTACAAGCTGTGATATATATACTAATATGCTGCATTTATTGACAAGATTGATATTTAACACTAACAAAATTTGAGAAACGTTCAGTCCTTGTGGCCATTGGCCTGCTAGAACTCCCTGATCTCAGACACACACTGGTAGATATAGGTACCAGTCTGTTGTGTATTAGTGGCTATAATGGGTTACCTGGCCGAACCTTACCAAGCAAAAGTACCGGTCCCTTTTAGGGCTACCCTGAGCACCCCCTCCCCCTAACCCCCCCCCCCCCCCCCCCCCGCATTGCCATCTAAAATCTCTTCCCCATAATCCCTATAGAAGGCCTGATAATCAGGCTATTTTGGGGACCACCGTTTGTTTTATTTTAAATGTAAGGACCTGGAAAAAGGAAAATTAAACATTTGAGCCAGGCAAAACATTCCTATCAGCTTCAAAGCTGTTGCAAATCCATTTTTTCGCTTTATGAAATTAAATTATAAATTATGATGAAACAAAAGTACAGCATGTTATAGATAGTGTCTATGGTACAATGATGGTCCTATTTCTACTCTCTGAATGTAATTACTATTTATGATATTATTCATGTGGTGAAGTATAAATTTAAATAATTGTACAACCCCTTACTAAGAAAGTGGATTATCATCGGCCAAGTAGAAAGCGATCCAGTTAAGACTTGGTTTAACGTTTCAACCATCTGAGCCTTTGTCTGCGGTGTTAAAATAGCACACATCTTTTTGCCACTTCGTGAATTTTTCAGTGACCACATATCTGTTCACTTTGTCAATTATTTCACATTGTGCTCATAAGTGTAGTTCCACAGATGGAGCTGAATAGTCGTTGGTAGTAATCAAGATTGTTCACGTTTTCGTAGGATCATCAGCACAAGGAACAGTTCCATAAACTTTGTAGACAGCCATGTCATACTTTCGTCTGCATCGTTTCATTTCCTCGTTTTGCTGGCGAAAATATTCCAACAGTTCTTCTGTGATTCTAGTTCCCTTAGTCTGGCCATTCTTTTCCTCCGGAAGATCCTGGCAATGTTTTATGCTGGTTGGTTTTTTACTGTCCAATGTCTTAGAATTTGACTTTTCTTGTTGATCAGTATTACACGAACTCATAACGCAGTGTTTTCAGTAGACAGAACTGAGAAAAATGAATAGCTAGACTGAAAAGCAGCGAATCAGAATTTTGAACTTTGCAGGATTTCGAAATCTTCGGCATTTTTAACACCCTCCCAATTGAGGTGACTGACGTCGGTTTAAAGCGCGTCACATCCGCTCATTTCCTCTGTCTATTTACGCTCTTTTTTTTTAACTAGAAAAAGATTACATTTGCATTAGTAACCGCTTGAAAATAACCTTGAGGAAGAATCATGGCAAGACTACCGTTTGCAGGCTAACAACCGTAACACAGAAACAAATGAAAGCTCTTACTGTCTAAGATCAAAAATCCGAAAGTGGCGTAAATCATTTCTTAGGGATAACCTGAGCTCACCCCTCTCCGCATTGCCCTCTAAAATCTCCTCACACCTAAACCCTATGGAAGGCTTGTGGCTAAGTAACATGGAGTGTGTCCATGTTCACCCCTCCCCCCATTGCCCTCTCACCCCTCACCCCTCACCCCTAACCCCTATGGAAGGCCAGATATTCAGGCTATTTGAGGGATCACTGTTTGTTTATTGTAAATGTAAGAACCTGGAAAAGGAAATAACAGAAATTCGAGCCAAGCAAAACATTCTTATAAGCTTCAAAGCTATTGCAAATCTACTTTTTCGCTTTATGAAATGAAATTATAAATTTTGATGAAAGAAAAGTAAAGCATATCTTAGATAGTGCCTTTGGTACAAATGAATGCTGGTCCTATTTCTACTCTCTGGATGTAATTACCATTTATGATATTATTCATGTTATTGAGTATAAATTTCAATAATTGTACACCTCAAAACTGAGTGGATTATCCTCAGCCACTGTAGAAAGCGATCCAGTTAATTAAAATTAAAAGACATGATTTAACCTTTCAGCCATCTCAGCCTTTGTCAGTAGTGTTAAAATAACACACATTTTTTCACCAGTTCATAAACAGTTTCAGTGACTACATATCTGTTCACTTTGTCAATTATTTCACATTGTGCTCATTAAGTGTAGTTCCACAGGGGGAGCTGAAAAGTCGTTGGTAGTAATCAAGATTGTTCAAGTTTTTGGGGATTATTGGCTCAAGGAACAGTTCCATAAACTTTGTAGACAGCCATGTCATACTTTCGTCTGCATCGTTTCATTTCCTCGTTTTGCTGGCGAAAATATTCTAACAGCTCGTCTGTGATTCTGGTTCCTTTAACTTGGCCATTCTTTTCCTCCGGAAGATCCTGGCAATGTTTTATGCTGGTTGGTGTTTTACTGTCGATTGTCTTAGAACTTGACTTTTCTTGTTGATCAGTATTACACGAACTCATAACGCAGTGTTTTCAGTAGACAGAACTGAGAAAAATGAATAGCTAGACTGAAAAGCAACGAATCAGAATTTTGCACATTCCAGGATTTCGAAATCTTCGGCTTTTTTAACACCCTCCAATTGAAATGACTGACGTCTGTTTAAGGCGCGTCACATCTGCTCATTTCCTCTGTCTATGTACGCTTTTTTTTCTTTTGAGTAAAAAAAGATTACATTTGCATTAGTAACCGCTTGAAAATAACCTTGAGGAAGAATCATTGCAAGACTACGGTTTACAAGCTTACAACCGTAACACAGAAGCAACTGAAAGCTCTTACTTTCTAAGATCAAAAAGCCGAAAGTGACGGAAATCAATTCTCAGTGAAACCTTTGCAATTACAAAACGTCCACGCCGCCGAACAGCTCGTATAATTTATACCTTTTTTCCTCACTATCTTGACCAGCGGTTTCTATGACGAGTGCTACGAACTCAGCAGGTCAACTCCGAGAAGAAACTACCATGCAACGGTTAGCAATAAACGTGGTAAATTTTTGCTAAGGAGGTTTAATAGGCACATGTTTATGAAAAAGATGCCGGCATTGGCAAAGTATAACTAATCGCTTCAAATTCAATTGACTTGTCAAACCACCTTCGCCGTTTATCTGAACATCGTGCGACAGAAGAGTACATTTAATAAAGCCGGCGCTTTTTGTTCTTTTTCTTCCTTCGTGGGTACACCAGTCCTGTTTTATTGAAAAGCAACAGAATTCCCATCAGTTAACATAGTCTGTTGTGCACTGATCAGGAGCTGATCGATCCGTTTCGCCTCTCTTACGAATTTAATCCTTTCACTACCTAAAATCATATAATTATATAGATCTGTAATAATTTTGTTCAGTCTGCAGACCAAATCCTGTGATGCGACCATTCAAATTCGACTTCTCAAAAGTTAATTTCACATTCCTTGATTAATTTGTTTTCCGAACTTCCGAATTTGTTTTTGTGTGTCTACTTTTACATGAAGTTATTTGAAATGCACAACACGTGTTATGGACTCATAAGCTACAGCAGCGCTTACAACTGGTAACAAAACGTCGACGACATCGAATACTATACTGACGACAATTATAAACTTTTATAGTCACAGTGGCCTCAAAAATAAAGCTCGCCAAGAAGAAATTTGAAGAAATTTTGTTTTACAGTAAAACTTTTATAGTCAAAAACTGCAGATGAAATTATCAGAGAAAATGGATACTCACAAAAGCCACCAGCTTTTTATTAATATAATTGGTTATTTCTTCTTAGCTAATCAGCTACACACTTCAAATTCCCTCTTGGCTAGCTTTATTTTTTTTGGCCACTGTGACTTTGAAAGTTTATATTTTATTTCTTCTTAGCTAATCAGCTAAACCCATACCACAAGATGGTAGAAAATGCATGTTAAGTCAACTGTTGAGGATGAAATTTCGTCTAAGTATGGCCACGAAGGAAATCTAAAACAGTCTTTGAGCGACTTAAACCTCGTTCCCAGAGTGCCTTTCCAAACCATTTAATCCTTTGTATACTGGGAAAATGCTGCCAACCGAATGGGGATTGTTGAGTCCAAACCGATAATTTTCAATGAATTTAGACGCCATTCATTAAGAGGTCTTTAAGCAATCTATGCACGTGGTCATCTCTTTTGAACAACATTTTGAACTGATTAATCAAGCACTCTATATAGAAATTTGAAATGTTTCATAGAACAGCTGTTTACAATGAATCCTGCTTCTGCGTCATCGCCTCTTTCCTTTGTTCTTGTGCAGGAACCTGCCAAAATCTCAAACATAGACTTAAGCCACAAGCACAAAAACTTCATATACAGCGTTCAGTTTCAAACAAGAACTTTGGTTTTATGTACGAGAATGGAAAACTGGAAGTATTTCTTTGTATCTAGTTTCGTCTTGTTATGTTGTTTGAGGGACGCAAAGAGTGAGAAATCGGACAACGAAATTGATAAAACTAAATGGACTCCTAAACTGCGAGACCCAGTGAAGGTAAAATGCTTTATTAAGTCTGTTCCAGCAAGTTTCAGTTCAAAATGTCGGATTTCTGTTTGAAATTGAAAACAAAATCATTCCTTTACTGCCCTCAGCAGCCACCTTAGGCAATTCATTGAAGTTTCGCAGAAAAAAGTCGAGAGAAAATAAACCGAGTGGGACTTTTCAAGAACAAAGTAAAATCTTCATGCTTTTGCACGCTTGACTTCACCAGCGAATTACAGAATTCCTATTATTACAGCTTTGACGGAAGAAGGAAATGTCCTGATAATATGAAAATCGTTTTGAGACAAATATATATTTTCTTATACGAAAAAGTTAAAAAAGACTAAACTAAAAACTTCAATTATAGTTTTTTGGCTTGAATATCACGCTATCAGCCTAGTAACTATATAGTCTCAATTCATTTCAAACGACGTCTTCGAGCACGTGAGAGGGTAGTCTTCTCATATAAAAGCGTACCTGATTCAATTGTTTTTCCTTTACTAACCAGAGGATAAATACATAGCTTAACGGTAATGTTTTTTTTAAAAAAAATCCTCTAAAATAGTCTAACAGTAAATCATGAGTTGAATCATTTTAAAAGATATTAAGGAAAGCCTTTCTCGTTTTTAATATCACTTACTTGCTCGTTTTCTTAGTCTGAATTGTCACACGCCGTGGGTTAGGGGTATGTGGAGACGAGTGACATATCAGACTATCATTTTCTTGGAGAATCTTGATTGAAACAAGTCTTAAAATGCCAGCAGAATACTCATCCTAAGTTTTTTTATTTTCTTTGTTTGTTTGTTTTTGTTTTTTCCGTTTTGATGCTCCCAGCTGCTTGATAGTAATGGTCGATAGCCTCGTAGCCTGCGTAACAGGCGCTTGGAAGAAATGCAAGGGTGCAAGCGCAGGCTAGTAGCTTCGGTTCAGGCCACGTAGTGAGAGGGCAAGGGGTTCCTCGCACGTTTCTCTCGCTCGTTTTCACTTTAACTCAAAATATGCAACAAGGTTTTTAAAGTATTTTTTACTTTGTTCAATTCATATTTGTTAATTCGTTAAGCTGAATTTGTTTTGTAGATTGGTCATGTAGAAGAGGTGAAGGTATTTCCATTCCACTTCAGGAAAGTCAAAACAATTAGCCTAAAGCCGCCGATATTTGGTGAGTTGTGCAATGAAGTGGCAAGTAACATTTCAGCACCCTCTCGTTTTGGTCTTATACGAGGATAGTTTTAGCACAGAACTGATTTCTTCTCCATATTCTGAGTTCTGCAAGCCGTAGCTTGGGCGGAGAAAGAAACTAGATCAGCTTTCTAAAAGATAAACAAACAGACCGCGATAAAGTTGACGGTAGATAGAAAACTATCTTAAATTTTCTACTGTTATCTCTCGTGTGATCTATATAGAGCGGAGACAACAGGAAACACTGAAACAAGTAAAATTCTAATTTTCTCCTTTAAAGAGATTCCCGAATTTCTTACTGATGTGGAATGTGATCACCTGGTGAGCTATGCCAGACGACTCGGTTTAGAGAAGAGCCCTTTAGCAAAATCTGAGAAAACCATTGATGATGAAACGTCAGAAAGGACTTTTAAAATTTGGGATAATAACCATGATGGATTTATTGAGCCTGTTGAGGTACGTAAGATTTCTAAGTTTCGACCCTAAACCTTCAGCAAAAACGTTTTTTGCACATCCAACCGTTCTAACATCTGTTATTTATTGGCCACTTTGAGGTTGCGCTGGAGACTGAGTCGAGATGGTTGTCAAAGTGCATTCTGGGACTGTTTTGGGGGACGAATTTGCCGCCATGTTGAAAATATGTCCCCCCAAACAGTCCCACAATGCACTTTGACAACCATCTCTAGCCGGTCCCCCGCGCAACGAATACATCGCTGAATCCGCGAGCAACAAGATGAAGCGAATCCTGTGTTCTGATTGGCTACCCGAGCGGGCAAGATGGGCCCATCTTGACCGCGCGCTCGGGATTTCCCGCGTTGGTCCCGCAAGGAAAAGTAGTTTGAGCATATAATAATATCCTTTAGTTTATTGACCAAGCTTGTTCGTGGCCTCCTTCAATACCTTCATTATCCAGCCATTTTGACCGAACAAATCATTATACGTTTCTGGGAAACTGGCGACCTACCCCTCCCCTAAGCCAACATTTTGCCCTAAGTGAGAGATAAGTTTTGATATTGGCTTAGGGGAGGGGTAGGTAGGTAATTCTCAGTCTTTGATAGTATACTAAAAACTAACAGGTGAGGGTTTTATTAAAATTAAAACAAGAGACAATATCCACTCGCATCGGTTCTGAGACTAGACGCGAACTGCGAGTTTATAAAAACACATTCAAGATCTTTTCCATAAATGTATTCATCTTTTGACAATCCTTACGTTTGTTTCCTTATTTCCGTGTTCTATCGAACTTTAAGACACTCGCATTAATTTTAATTGTTCTTCGTGAATTATATAGGAGTTTTGAGAAGTTTTTATATTGGAGTTCGGTATCACTGTGATCTATAAGAGTGAAAAAAGAGTGAAATTACCCTAGCATAGAGAGTTCAGGATTTAAGACTCCATTTGCAGTTAAAACGTCATTTAAAAGGGATGTTTGGAAATCCTATTGCAATCGTTTTTGGTATTTTTTTAGATCATGCATGTTCGCGGAAAGGAAGACCTCTATTTTACTGAAGAAGATCTCCTTGACATGTGAGTAAGAATGACTTCTTGAAACACAGGCAGCCCAAGTGCACAGAAAGAAACGAGTATTATCAGAGATAAAACTCGTTACTTAATTGCCTAACTCAGTCATTAGCACAAGTATTGCGTCACCTGTGTCACGCCACACCCTTGGGGTGTCTGTGGCCAAGACGGCAAAGATGACTGAGCCCAAACCATTTCTCAAAAGATCATGCATTCGATCGTTGTCGGGCTCACGCTTTTATTTTGTTACTAGAATTATATCTGCAAGAAACTCGTAAGGTATACAAACCATCTCTGACAGGTCAAAGTTACAAGTAAAGTCCCTTCCTGTGAATCTTAAGGGCCGGGGACGTCTGGTTAAAAGAATTGTTTTTCGTATATTTCCGCCCTTTTTCTTAAACACCTAGCCTAGTTTTCATTTAATTAAAAAAAGGCTCAATTGGTTTGCAGTCCTTGGTTCAATAATTTTAGGAGAATTTTTGGATGATTTTCTGAATGTTTTCAATGCATAAAAATTAGAGGGGGAATTTAACAATCTTTAGTAAATCGGAAAAAATTGGATTTGAGGGTTGTTAAAAATTAAAATATGAAGTGAATAATTAGTAGACAAATACTGATTTATGTGTATACCTTTTGTTCCCTAATTTATTTCCTTCCCAAATCAAGATAATTTCCTCCAAAAGACACCCAGACTTTCTCCCCCCTTAAACAAATGAAGGATAGTTTTTCAATTAACAGTTTATGATACATATGTTAACTCGTAGGTTTAAAGAACTTGACATGGATAAGGACGATAATGGTAAGTAGTGAAAACAGCAATGTTGTTATGATCACAAACACAGCCTTTACTTCTTGCTTCTTCAAATAAGTAGTTTACAATAATGAAACATCCTTATTTAAGTTACTAAGAAAATATCTTATCTTAACTCCTGATTATTTTAAATGCTAGGAAAAATTGATTTCGAAGAATTCAGCAAAGTAACGGTTCCAGTTATAAAAGAATACTTCGACAAAGTACGAAGAACAAAGCCTCGACTGCGCAGTCGCAACAGTAGACAGGTCTGGATGTTCCACAACGATCCTAAGTACCCAATTCTCTCGGATTTTCATGGCAGGTAGGAGAATGGTACCAATAAGCAAGCCAATCAAAGTTTTGTTGGCAAAGGAAAAATTTAGCAGCAGCGATGATTACCACAGTGAAAAATTGCCAGGCGTTCCAGTCCTCTATGTTGGCTTTTTCTAATGCACGTCGAAGATGAAGAGAAAATTTGATTTAGGTGATATTATAACCTTAATTACTGGCCTGTTGATTAATTTATCTTACTTATAATTCTTTTAGGTTGTCACGGTTGACTTTTCTCCCTGAAGAGTTCATAAACAACACAGAACCACTTCAGGTACGTCAGAATGTTTCAATTCACTTGACAACGAGGTCAATCCCTTTCCTCTTTTAAGAAAATACTGAGGATTAAATTATTGAGTAAATATGAAATCAGTTCATAAAATCTTTCCATCTTCGACTTTTCGCCATCTTTTCTTCAATTGAATTTAAACAGCTCTAGCCCGTAGCTCGGGCTTGGAATAAGCTTTCAACATGATTTTGCCTAAGAGCTTGAGTCAGTTCTATTTCTTTTACCATAATAAGCGGTTTTTTCCTTTCAACTTATGACTTCTTCTACGCCAGGTTGTTAAGTATGATGTACACGGACATTACCACTGTCATCACGACTCAGACGAAGTGGATCCCAGTCTTCCGTGTTGCACTTTCTCAACAGAGGAAAACTGCCGACTTTGCAGGTCAGTGGATTTGTTTGCCATCTTATTAGATGGTGTGGATTCACTTAGTGAAGTTCAAAATGAATTTTAAAAAATCTCCACTCTAAACTTCACATAATTTCAGTGTTTTGAGCCTTTCTTGTAAATTATAACGATACCTAGTCTCAATTTCGTTTATTTTTCCTTTCTGATGACGACAGTTATCTCACTCTTGTCATCATCATCATCATCATCATCATCATCATTCTAATTGCATTGCATCTCCTTAATTTATCCGACAGATTTGCAACAGTTTTAATTTATCTGAACGAACCAAAACAAGGAGGAGAAACAGCTTTTCCTTTAGCAGGAAATGAAACCTTTTCCATGGAGGTGGGTTTGAAATAGTATCACTTTCGATGTGCATGTGACGTAACGAGAATGCAGAGGGTTCAATCAACCACAAGCCTCTGTCACAGCCTTTCCTTTCACCTATTAAGTAGTAACGATTAGACCTTTCCCGTGCTTTGCATTGATTGTTATTATTTAAAACAACCTACGATAGTTGTAGATGATCATAAAATCAAGTCTTTAAAGATGTTTCTGATCCTGCAGTGTTTGAAATGGTATCCTGCCTTTCAATAATGTCTAACTTTGGATAGGCTCTTCAATTCGACATTTCTTCCTCTTCCTACAAGGGATGTTTTATATATCCTAAAATTGTAAGAAGAGTTAGCATTTTGATCATACAATAGAGAGGAAAAGTCGTTACGTCATGTTGCCATGGTAGCAAAATTTCTGGATGACAACAAACCGAAAACGTCACTTAAAAAGTGAATTCGCACTGTTTCCAACCGCATCGATCTTATTCCGTTTCATTTTATTTGTCAAAAGTTGGCGAAATTTTCTGGGATTTGAATCCCAAAGGACCGTATCTAATTTTAGAAAAAGAAAGTTTCTTGTGCTGCGTTCACCTACTCCATAGAGCGGGCGGGTGAAATTAGGAAGTTTCATGTCGCAGTCTTGCAAAGACGGCTAAGAAGTGTACAAAAAAGGCGTGCTGCACGTACAAGGTTGTTGTTTTGCTTATCTAAACCTCTTGCTTTTTTGCTGTTCTTGTGGGTTTTGTTGCTGTCACCGTCGTCGTTGCTTGAGTTCCTATTGTTGTGATCCAGAAAGTTTGCTACCAAGGTAATGTGATGTCACACTTCTCCCTATTGCTGCTCATTTTAGGCGTGGACGAGAGGAGAAAATTGGAAATGCAACCTCGCTAAGAACTGTCATCAAAGCAACTTGATCGTCAAACCCGAAAAAGGAAAAGCCATCATGTGGTATAATCATCTTCTTGACGAAAAAACTGGTAAATATATGTCACCTTGTACAGAATAACGAACAATACCACAAGATAAAAAAAAAACAATCAGTAATACTATTCAAATATTCTGCAACCGCAATGTTTTTCGTCGCAATTCTTTCCCCACATGTAAGGGATTCCGGTATACGGGAAATTTTTGCTTGTGGAATCCTGAATCCCGGAAATTATTGTTTGTGGAATCTTGAATCTGCCTGGAAAATGTTGCTTGCAGAATCCAGAATCCTTGGCTTTGGAGTTCGTGATACAGTCAAGCAACCGAATACCATTAACAATTGGAATCCAGAATCCAGAAATCGACAGTTTTGAATACAGAATCCAAGACTGTCTTGGATTCACTCACACATGGGAGGATTTTTTTGACACTATTTAAAGTCAATAATCTCACTTACGTTTTACTTACAAAAGCCGTAATTTGAGCAAAAAATCAAAACAAAAGCTTGATTCTAGTAGCTGAAGTGGATATTTATGGTATGTGCTGCTTCAATTTTCGTTGAAAGAGAATACCAGGGGCGGATCTAGGGGGAGGGTGCAGGGCTGCGCACCCCCCCCCCCCCACCCCCGAGATGACCTGCGGTTTTCTAATACAACTGGTGTTCTGCAAAAAAAAACTATGTGGTTTATTGGTGTTGAAGTAGAGCAAGAGACGAGTGCACCCCCTCCTAAAAAAAATCCTGGATCCGCCCCTGAATACTGTTTACTGCTGCTTGAAATTAAAGCCCTTAGCTTACACTGAGTTTTAGGAGGCCTTACAGAACGAAAAAGTGCTTCGGAAAAGCTATGGCAGTGCTCATCAAACTACGTTTTTCACTTCCTGCTTTAATTTTCATTTCAGCTTCAAAACGGCAAATTCAATGGAATTCATATCAATACATTTGGAGAGGGGTTTATATTCTGGGGGCTTATAACCGGATGTCTATTTTTGTTCACAGGTAGATGGGGCTATAACTCGGGGAGGCTTATAAGTGGGGGGCTTATAAGTGGGGGCTATAACTGGAGGGGAGGCTTATAAGTGGGGGCTATAATTGGGGGGCTTCGAAATGGGGGCTATAACTGGGGAGGGCTTAAAACTGGGGGCTATAACTGGGGGGGGCTTAGAAGTGGGGGCTATAACTGGTGGGGCTTATAATTGAGGGGCTATAACTGAGGGGAGGCTTATAAGTAGGGGGCTATAACTGGGGGGAGGCTTTTAAGTGGGGGCTATAACTGGGGGGCTTCGAAGTGGGGGCTATAACTGGGAAGGGCTTATAAGTGGGGGGCTATAACTGGGGGGGAGGCTTAGGAGTAGGGGAGCTTATGAGCATCAGTTTAAGGTATATTGGATTTAATTTCTTTAAAAGGCTGGCTGGGCGAGCTGGACCAAATCGCCCAACATGGCGGATGTGACGTGCTTGAAGGAACAAAGTGGGTTGCGAATCTTTGGTTAACGTTAGTGGGTGAACCTGGTACTGGTGATGCATTCAAGGGATGGATAGACTACGGCAAAGATGAAACAAAATTTCAACCAGGAACAGACTGGGCAGGGAAGCCTATAAAGACAGGCGTCCAGAGAGAGAATGCACCAGAAAGCAAGGAGAAGCTGGTGGAAAGTGAAAACGGGGAGGGTAAAACGGAGGAAGACAAAGAAATGAATAAGAAGAAAAAAATTGAGAAAGCTAAATTAGAAAGTGGTGATGGATCATATGATGTTAAACTGGAGCTGTAAACGCAGACATAGAAAAGATTTGGAAGTTTTGAGGCTAATTTTAAAAGTTATGCACTTTTAGTATTTGTTGTTAGGGTGTCAGTGTAAATGCTTTTTATAAGAAATAAAAGTCTTTGATTCTTTTGCGAGTTACTTTTGGTTTTAGTTACACATATAAGCTGCAGTATCCAACTACAAGTATGCGAGACAAGTACTGAAACTTTTTGTGAGGGAACTGTCTCCACTGCAGGGGCTCTGACTCGTATTTCAAATTGTAGTACACAGTTTGAAAAAGTAGCGAGGGCGCTTGGCTGTCGCATCGACCCCCTTGGGTTTGCTATTTTCCTCTCCCAAGACTCCTAACTGCAGGAAGAGAAAGTTGGGGAGGAGAGTGGTGAACATATGGACAAAAAAAGAAAAATAAGGTAGAAAAATAAGACAAAATAAGAAAAATTTGGGCTGTCCCTCTCGAACTGTTTTGAACAAATTCTGTGAAAGAATATGTTTGTCATGGACAGCCGAATTAAAGGGAAAAGGAGTCAAGCAGCCGTACCTGTCTTAGCACGATTCTCAATACATGATGAATGTAATTTATTAGCTGACATATTTCATCTTATGGTATGTACGTATTTAATATCTAAAACTATCAGTACGATACCGTGTATGAGCTCAAGATGTCGCAAAAAGTCAACACTTTGCAATATCTGGAACAAAGCATCTTGCGCCTAAAAGGTTTGTTCATCTTATTAAAAATCGTCATTATCTCCTTCGTCGTCATCAAATCCTTTGCAGTACGACTCTATTCGTGGAATATAAGGCCGTAAAGACCCCGTGTTTGGCCGAGCAGACAAAATATACAGCGCGTTGTTCTTGACAAAGTCTTTCCAAGCTACTGTGGTAGACCGCTGAAAAACTGATATCTCCTCGGGCTCATCATCTCTCATCCATTCCGCTCCAAGCCAGTCGCAGAGCGGTACATCTTCATATCTGAGGTTTATAAGCGAAAGATACCATTTTTTGAATGCCATCTTAGCGGAATTTTTGCTTATTGTTCCATATCCATCTTGATCATACGCTTGGAAGAAAGTTCTAAGTTTGTAAACTTCCTGTTTCGTTAGATGTGGGACAAGATTTCTCTGAAAAGACACAAAAACATAATCAAGGAGCAGTCAACATTGCCCCTAATATTATTCGAGATCTGTTAGCATGTCGAAAGGACATAAGTAGCAGTATTTTTGTGTAAAGATAGATAACACTTCCCGAACAAGACGAATAAACTTGTTCACCATTAAGGAACCGTAAGAAGAATACAAAACCATAGGTCTATGTTTACAATACACTAAAATATTTGGACAATATTTAAAAGACGTGTTTAATTTTCGGCTTTTGCCGGATTGTTAGATTTACCTCAGAGTATATACAGAACGCCGATTGCGAAAGCCAAGATATATGTAAAACAAAGAGGTTAAATAATTCTTTTTTTAGCTAGTTACCTTTTTCCTCGCAGTCAATTTTCTAACACACATGGGTATTTGGTATTGCCACCAATCGATCTGACCCGAATTGCTTCTGTCCATATCGGCAAATATGCGCTCTTCAATTCGAATTCGAAATTCGGGCATTTCTAATCCGACTAACTTCTGGTAACAATCTTTCTGGTAATCTAGATACTCTTCTTTGTTTATAAATGAATCTGAAAACGTATGGAAAGGAAAAAAGAGAAGAAAAAAGAAACAATTTTACTTTGTACAAAAGTTACACAAAACGTCATGGTCAGTAATAGTTTTATGCTAATCTATAGAGTGAAACAGTTCAGTGTAGCTTAACGGAATATGTATCATGGGAGTTACAATAGCATTCATGTACCTAAAGAAGTTTGGCCCATGTTTTTTTTTAGATTGCTCTAAGCAGTTAGATCTCAAAGCTATGGTGCAAGGAATATCAATTATGTTATTGAGTAGTGAAGGAGCTGCTCGGAAGGTTTCTCCTGATTGGTCGCAGGAAACAACATGTCATTCTTCCAATTGCTTTAGTATTGTTTTGAGATCAGGGAAACGCACCATTGGTGACTTCTCTTCCGAGCAGTTGCTCATCAAGAAAATATTTTTTCAACAAACCCTGATTTGTGTCAATTCGATCAAATGTTTCCATAATGTCAATCTTTTCCGTATCGGATAACAGGTCAAATAAGTTTTCCTGCAAAACAACAACAACAACAAAAAACGCTCTGACTGATCGCTCTTTTAAAAAAAATTAACAGTTAGTGAATTTTCCTCTTTGATCCGAGTCCTTTAGCCTCCTTGATTGCTTGCTAAAGAAAATTTGCGAAGAAGGCAAGTAATGCTCCTTTTAATTTCTATTGCTTTCAGTCCCAAGGTAAGGTAATGAATGGTAAAGGCGTACACGAGCCAATGGCCTAAACAGCCGCAGCTTACCTCGGTTTGCTTAGCATGAAACATGCCTAGAAGTATTGCTTTTCCCCCCTGGACGGGATACTAGTCCATCGCAGGGTAATCACCCACCCCCTCCCCCCAAGCAGTGTGTCGCCGGCACCAATTTATACACCTGGGTGAAGAGAGACAAAATGGAATAAAGCCTTGTCTTAGAAAAAAACGCAACGGGCAAGGCTTGAACCCCGGACCCCCAGATCAGGAGTTCGAGGTTTTAACCGCTCGACCACAAAGCCTCCATTTCAATCCCAAAACCAGCACTTTTTTCACTTAATTGGATAACTAACGACTGACGCATGCCGGTCCCCTACCCCTGATACCATTGGGAACCCCAGAAGAGCATGCTCGCAGGCTAACTTACACAAATGAAGCAGCTCCATCCAATTTCACCTGATTCAAGTTTGACTGTATCACTTGCGAGGCCATCTGAAAGGTAACCACGGCTTTCCAAACATTCTCTGTGATATATTCGTGGGCATATTCGGCACAATATTAAAGGACTGCAGTTCGTAGAGGAGGAGCGACAAATATGACAACGTGTCTCCCATTGTGGCTAAAAAAATAGCAAATATCATGTTGGATATTACAGTTCTGGAAGGAGCGCTGGATGACAGACTGACTTACTGACTGAATGAATGGATGATTAAATGAATGAATGATTGACTGTCTGACAACTGACTGACTGACAGACTGAGTGTCTCAAGATTGACACACTGGATGATTTACTGACTTATTCACTGATGGCTGAATTAATGATTGGCTGACCGTGAGGAACTATGAAGATTTGTTATAGAATGAATGAGCGAATGGAAAAATCGCATACAATAGTTAGTGAGAACTGTTGTGAGAATAAGATTCACATAAGCTGTTTAGCTGACTAATCGACAGGTGGTGTGTGTTACAATATCTTACTGAAGGTAAGAATACAAGAAATACCAGCGTGCAAGGGAAACTGACAAAAACTTGCCGAAAGCGAAGACCCACTATTAACTCTCTTACTTCTGGTCACTTACCCTATACTGTTCATCATAAGGAAGAAATTCTTCGGTAGCCTTCAGCGTTTCAGTCTCTTTTGAAGCTCTTCTGAGAAACCTGAGGACATCACCTAACTGTTTAAGCCTACCACTGTCTCTCCTGTGCTCATCAGCCAAGAAATCTCTTCGATCGCGATTGGCTGATTCACGCAGAGCCGTCCAAGCAACACTTGTGTCATTTATGGAGACGTGACCATGCTTGTTGTCACCTACATGGACGCTGCAGGAGAAATAATACTTTATTCACATTATACTGGATAGCTTTTGCGCAGGCACGAAAACCATATCAGACCGGACTTCTGTTCATGCATAAAAACGGTGATATGATTTCGGTGCGATTTCTGTAACGGAACGAAGCCGCGCCGCGCCGCGCCGGTCTCTTCAGTGGCAGGATTAGCTCAGTCTATAAAGCGCTTGACTGCAAAGTGGAAGGTCGAGGTTTCGATTCCTGGGGCCGGACCAATACTCAAGGTCTTAAAATAACTGAGAAATGAAGGTACTTCATTTGCCCTGCAAACGGGTAGACCTTCGCGTGGCTGGGATAACCACGTAAAATGGCGGTCCTGTATCAACAAGGAGACGTAAAAATAGTGTCCCTAATTAGTACTTTCGTGCTAAATACATTGACACTCAAATAAAGTGCTTTTTTGTGTGGAGAGTCACATACCGCATAGATGTTGTCACGAAAAGGTATCCTGTATAATGTGACAATAACTTAAGTCACACTGGGTAAGTAGGCACCTATAAAACTGATTCTGATTGTACCTCCTCTTGAAGGAACGGCGATTTACACAGGACCTCTGCTGAGTGGTTGAAAGGAGTTTTCGGTGATCATGGGCTTAAATGTTTTTAAGGTGAAAGGTAAAAATACGAAACCAAAATCCGCGAAATATAGTCCTTTTACTTTGGGAATTTCCGTGCACGCATGCAACATGGATTTTTAATCGCAGTGATGCGTTATTTCTACCTTTTAATGTCTGTGAGACATGCGTAAGGCCCCCTCCCCCCACCCCCCCCCCCCCCCCCATACCGCTATTGAAGTATCATCTAAATCATTGGTATTTTCCATTGGTCTGTACGGGAGGGGTAGCAGAGTGTCTGTGCCACTGGCTGCGTTGGGAACACCGCGCGCCCAAGTGCATGCATACAAAACAATGCGAAGCCCAAGTCAAAAGAAATAGTGAAAAACACGCTGTATCAGGCCTGATACAAACACAAACTTATAACACAAGTATAACACAATAAAGCCAATTCTACACTGCTTACCTTACTTCTTCAGGGAAAAGTATATAGTATAGTACACCGTTGTTTGGTATAATAGTTACTAAAATTTTACAAAAAGTCAATACGGAATAATCTGCATGATAAATCAAACTTGGCGAACTGTTTTTTTATTGAACATACCTGCGTACAAACTTAATAACTTCCTTGTCTGTATTGTCCAAAGTTTCTTCTTTCATTTCATAAGCTGTAGTACGTCTACCTTGATGTTGTCCAGTCCTGGTGTTTTTCCTTCCAAATTTCCATTCTATGATCTCTTCTATCTCCTTTGCCGCTGTCTTTTTCTTTACACTTGTCACTTTTGATTTAAAAGCTCCGGCAGCTCTGACTGTGACTAGAGTACGTTCCGCTTTGATACGGTCTTGTGTTTTTCTGCTTCGTACAATATTTCCCATTTTAACCCACTCATCTCGTTATTCGCATGGTTGACTTCTTAACTGATGCGCGCGCTTAATTATCAGGTGTGAAAAGTATCTCATTTACTGACGTGACAAAAGAACTCTTCATTGCTCAGCTTCAGTGGTAATTTACGTGTTTGAATTAGAAGAATTTTCAGTTCATTACCGGCTGTAAAAGAACAAAACCGACGATATTGGGATCTGATGAGTGTTAAGTTTTACATAAAAGAACCTCATCGACTGAGTTTATAAAAAATTAAGATTTTAATTTGAAAATGTTTAGTTTATCTCAAAACTGTCCAATCGTTTTCAGCTTAGCTAGTAAGTATCAAGAGATTTTAAGTACCAAGGTATATACACTGGATGAAAAAACAGATTTGAAATGAGATAAATGTGGGACAAATGTGATCTAAATATAAAATTTGTCATATTTGTTCACATTTGTGCAAAGCACAAATTAGACATTTGTCTTTAAGACAAATAGGATAATGATGCATTTGCTATCTAAGACAAATGTGAACAAATACTGTGTAAATGTAGGACAAATATAACATTTGCTTTGTGACAAATGCAGATAAATGAGCCAAACTGCAAACAAATGTGTTCAAATGTGTTCAAACTTTGTCAAATAACATATTTGTATGGACAAATATAGAGCAAATTTTATATTGTAAAGTGAGCGTGCCAGGCCAGTACATACGTACTACCCTTCTCTCTTTTCTTCCCTGGCATCTACCCCTTTATTGCTTCTTGCAATTTGCACTTAACACAAGCTTTCAACCTTTCTTTAAAGTGGACTAATGCTGCAGAAGTTCATTCAGCTCAACTAGGACAGGTTGAAAGACCATCAGTTCGATCCCTTTCCCCCTCATTTATCACAACCCTTGCCTGGAACCCTGATATAACGAAGACACTGCTAAAACAGTAACAATCTTCATTGCACTTTGTTCCTTGAAACTTCTTAAATACCAGAGTTCCACTGTAAAGGGTGCAAGGTGATTACAGTATTTAAAGAAAAATGACTCAAGAATTTTAACTGACAATCCTCATTTATTTCACAAAGCTTGTCCTGATCTTACAATTAACTGTAAAACAAAACTAAAACATTAAGTTTAACAAGTGTCAGTTCATTTCAGGATGACCAAGTCAAAAGACTTTATTAGGTAGGTAAATAAACAGAAAGTGACCAAGTTGGGATTGCAAAAATCACTTTTTTTCCAAAGTGACCGAAATGGGGTCTATAATATGGCCACAGAGTAGACTATCGGTATACAGTAATGGGATAGGGATACTGAGAGGCCAGCAGCAAATACCCAGTAAAAATTAACCATTAAATAAAACTTTCCCTTCAGGTACCATTGGTACAACATCCAACAAAGTGTATCTTTAGTTATTTACCACAGGAAAGATAACAATCTTCATTGCACTTAGTTCCACTGTTATTAGAGTATATAATTTTAAATAATAGCTATTAAAAACACCTCTGTTAAGTGGACATCTTGAGATGGTCCCTGTTTCTCCTTATAACTCACTCTATTTGGATCTCTATAAGACGGATATACCGAATCAGTAGTGCTGGTCCCAGAGGTGTCCATCTTAAAGAGAGTTGACTGTCCAGACAAAATATTCTTATTTCTTACATTAAAAATATATCTAAATGCACTTTAGGAAATACCACTAACAAAACGCAAATGCCTCACAATTGCCAAGGTTTGTTTGGTGGGCTATTGATACTTGCCAAAGGTAACAAAACTAATGAAATAGCTGACTTCTGGAGTGACTGCTAGAGGGTTTAATGTACATTTGTCATTAATCAATAATGCTACAAAGACTTGACTAAAATTTGGTAAACAGCAAAAATTTCACATATCATAATATATTTTTGTACACGCATCTCATTGATAGCTTGAGAATTTGCAAAGTAATCAAAGACTATACCATTTGCACTCTTCAATGTTTGCCACAGTGAACCAAATAATCCAAGTTACAATATTTTATATAAGCTCTTAGAAAATCCATAACATGTACTGTTATTAAAATCTATAAACAAATAATGGACTTTGGACATTTAAGCCAACAGTTAAACCTTGATTATCTGGACCTCAATTAACCAACTTTTTGATTATCACAACTTTTCCTCTGGTCAAAGATTTCTTAAATGAATATTACAAATAAACGAGAAGGTAAACCTAAGCCTGATTTTCTTTTGGCTTCACATCTTCGAAAGAGTCATTGAAAAGTTTTCTTTTGTCTTTGAAAAGCAAAGTTGGTACTTTTATGTGATGTCAGCCTGCAAGGAAAGTCGTGTCCGATAGCCCGGGGCTAGTGGATTTTGCTATCGGGCTAGTGATTTTTGTTCTTAACTTGCCTGATGGGCAAGTGCTGTTTTTTGGAGAAATTCAAATTACCGAAGGATTGTAATCAATCCTGCTATTCAAAAAGGGTTTGGGGGCTAGTTGAAATGACTTGTGCGCTAGTACGGGGTAGCTACAGCTTGCCAGAATGGCAGGCTGTAAAACTGACTTTCTTTGCACCCTGGATGTATATGATAAATTAAGCTACCGGTACCCTATTAAGACAAAAATTGCCACAGTTGATTATCTTCTGTGGAAGGCAGCCGCATACTACTAAAAACATATTATACTTTTCTATTATCTCCACTCTCTTTCTCATTAAATTCATATGAATTCATATAAACAAGGTCAGGCCAGGTTGTGTAATGCTGGTTTATGCAAACTTTGAGTTGAGATAGGAAAGCTTATAAACAAACTCACTTTAAAAGTTCTTTTTGTCTGCAATTTGATGATTGGATGCTCTAAAAAAGAAGAGCACATTAAGTGTGAAAATGATTTTGACCGAATGAAAAAGGAAACCAAATTATTTAAAAATTTATCCCCGTGTGGGTTCTAATAAGCCTTAGAACAACTGGGCCTAGGCCTTGACTTAGTCTGCTACACAGCCGTTTTTAGTGTCGTCACGCAACGCTCCTTCCCACTAACGGCTGCTGAAAACAGAACTACATTCCTTTCCCTTTGTGTTTGTGGACTAACGAACAAAGCAATCATGTACAAGAAATTTGACAATACGTGAGCCGCAGGGCGCTAGGAAGCGAGCACGCTTCTCAGTTTTCGACAAATCAATCAATTGTCGCCGAATTTAGACGGGCTCTGTCATGCTCTGTGTTTTCAAGCAACGAAAAGGTTAATTTGCAAAAAAGTTTGTTTTAAGCGGTCAAGAAAGTTCCAAGTGAAAAGAAGGTTTGATAGGCCTAGAAAACTTTTACCAGGATCGGTTGGTTCTTCATGTAACGTGCACATGTGCTGATATGTAGTGAAGAATTTAACGTACCGGATGTGCTCATTCTGTTCTGTGAAGACTAAACTCTCAAGGGTACTAAGTCAAAAAGCAATCTTATAAATTATCGAGGAGCGATTTCCCAAAACTAAACCTGGCAACTTTATGAGCACATCCATGTTGTGAATTGCAATTTGCTCGACTTGCTTGCTGTTGCTGCTTATCTCCTAAATTTTGAATAGGACTCGACTACGACAACACTGTAGTTAATTGCTTGTTTTCATGCGACGATTTTGATTATTCTGTCATTCACACATGGGGCAACGATAAAAGCAAAGCTGTGATTGGAGGAGTCACAGTACCGCAAAGGTGGCGCGAACACTTTCCAGAAAATGGGAGCTGAATTATAATTGGCTAATCACAGGAAAGGAATGTAGTTCGGTTTTCAGCAGCCGTTAGTGGGGAGGAGCGTTGCGTGACGATGCTAAAAACGGCTGTGTAGCAGACTAGCCTTGACTGAGAAGTGGCCTGAATGTGGCTCATGATGGACCATCAGGTGCTGGCCTCTCGGATATCCCACCCTCAAACCTGGGCTTTGTCATAGCTCTGGCATGAGGGATAAGATTCTTAAGGTAAACAACACCTGAGGCTGTGGTCTCCAGGTCACCCGTGGCAACTGACTTCAGGGTTCTCAATAGAAGGCGGCACCCGGCGATTGATCGCCGCTTACTTTGGGATTTATAGCCGCTTACTTTGTGTTTAAGTCGCTTTTCTTTGCTTTGTTTTGACACCTCTGGCTTTGCTGAAGAGCCTCCTACTTTATCAGTGATCACCTCCTACTTAAAAATCTATTGAGAACCCTGTGACTTTTAATCCTGAGTGTCTAAGGCCCAGTTCAAACGTCAAAATTCACATGCGCAGAACTTTATTCCTAATTTACTCTACTTAAATAGTTAAATGCGGCATTTGATTTAAACGTCGAATTTAACTCCCTAAACTCTGCTGAATTTAACTCTGTTAAAAGTCAATATTCCCAGTAATATAATAATAATTTACCAAAATTCATGCATTAAGTTGGCACATGTGAAATGCAACGTTTGAATCAAAATTTGAACCTTAGTCAAATCTTCAACTGTTTCAGTCGCAGATACGGCAAACATCGCATTTAATTTAAACAGTCTTATTTAATTGATTCAAACGTTGCACTTCACATGCATTTAACTCTTGCGTTAAGTTTGGCTCAAGTGAAATTCAACATTTGAACCCAGCCTAAAAGAAAGTTTTTCATAGGAACCATATCTTGAGCAGTGTGGATTTCACAGTTTCATAGCAATGGACTCAGACCCTTCAAATTTTCTTTGAGCACAGCCATTTGGCTAGAAAAACATTTTAACACTCATGAGGTAAAAAAATAAAACATAAATTTGTGAACATACTCCTCTTCCACTTTAGAGCCACTTGTCATGTTTTTTGTCAACCATCTTTCTGCATGTTGGAAACAAAACAAAAATTATAGTTGTAAATTTACCAAATAAAGTGCTATGTTAGATAAGCTTAAACTTAAGCTTTGAGACAGAAGCATATAACCCTGATAAGGACTTCTGCTTTGAGATAACCATAATCATCCATAATATACATGTATTTGGTTGCTTCCAACAGCAACTTTCTCCAGGCCATCGATCTCGTTTTGTTTAAAGAAGAAATAAATATGCCCCACTTCAAAGACTAACATTGTCCCTCAAAAATTGGGCGCTTTAAGCTAAGTTGTAGGTTCCTGTGATGTTTGATACAACGCAGGCAAGTCGGCGCCTTTGAAGACACGCTATCAGTTCAGCTCCAAAGAATAAGCACAAACTCTCACGATCAAAAGCATTTCTTATATCATCAAAGCAACAAGAAAGTAAACCTACCCTTAAATCCATTGCAACTTCTCCTTTAGATTCTCTGCGTGACAGTTTTGAGCCGCGTTTGCTGTTATTTAGTCGCTCCTGTTTTGCGAGTTACGTTATCTTGCTGAACTGCTGCGTTTGCTTCTTTCAGTTTCTCCTGGCTCTCTAAAATAGAATCTAGTCTCCTGTTCGTGTTTTCCATCAGGAAAAGTTGTCTTTCTTCAGCAGGACTGCTCGTAGCCATGATTGAACCATAAAATACGAGTCTAAAGACAACGAAAACTAAGGGCCAAGCTGACAAAGAACTTTTCGAAATGAACTGAAGACGCTGTCAAAATGGTGATCAGACATACCGCGCGTGTAGCTGTGGACATTTGATTGGCGTTCTATCGCTGACGTAACTTTAACGTCACAACGCGAGTACTTTTCGCGCATTCGCGCGCGCGTTCATTCAAAAAGACGATCAAGATGAACGGATTAGAGAATAGGGTGTACTTATCAGCAGCACTTATCTGGACTTAAGCATAAATTCTGGAATGGATTTCACGTAATACTGATATTTACTATAATTATTGTTATAGTGAAACCTCTATTAAGCGAACCCCCAATTAAGCGGACACCCTCTATTCAGCGGACACTAAACCGGGTCCCGAAATTTTAATTACGTCTTAAATTTCCCTTTATAACGAACCCCTATTCAGCGGACACTTCTATTAAGCGGACGCGGACACTAAAATAAATTGTATTTGGCTAATTTTTATTGTTAATAACCTCTATTAAGCGGACAGCGGACCGAATTAACAATAGTAGTACTGGATTACGTCCTTGAAAAACGTGCTGTAGTCGATTAATAAAAGTAAATCAATACAACATTTGGCTGTCGATAAACTGTACATTATACCGAGAGTCTTGCACAACGTACAGCACGGCTTCCTTAGCTTCCTTAACAACATGGAACTTTATCACAGTACAGAGTAACCGTTGAAAGTTAAACATTGCGCAATTTTTACAAACCGTGTTAAGCGGACACCCTCTATTAAGAGGACGCTTGGGAAGGTCCCGAAGGTGTCCAGTCAATGGAGGTTTCACTGTATTATTATTATTATTATTTTTCTATAGTTAGGTCTTTTTACCGTCACGGTACTTATTTACTTATTTATCTTATATTTGTTATTGCTTAAACATGACATAAAGAGTTCAGTGATTGTACAGTGGGACTCCGAAATAATTAAGAACATTTTTTCTAGTCCCTGGTCTTTCATTATGTCTAGCGGTGTATATGGTGATGTGGTTTAGACCCTATAGTGTAGGGTGGTAGTGCAAATAAGACTCTGCCATATGGCTGAATAATTTTGGTCTTTTGACTAGAGTTGAACTTTCATATTTTCAGTGGCACAGCATAATGATCAAAACACTGACAACTCATCAAATGTAAGGAGTCAAAGGGAGGAGGAATTCTTTCCTTTTACATCTAATCCAACTTTTCAATCTTGGTAATAAAAAAGGCTAGTTAGCCTCACACTTGCAACGCAAGGTAACTTCCTAGCATACGCTAAAACTTCAAAAGACTCCTTTTAAATACATGGATATAAACAAATTGTGATTTTTATGAAGAGACGGTAATTTCCCTTTTATTCACTTCACTTAAAGTAATTTTTAATTTCCCTTTTATTCACTTCACTTAAAGAATTTTTAATTTTTAAATTTTTATCGTGTAGTCGTAATTTACGCAGGGCCCCTATTGATACCAGCCAACCGCTGATAGGGCCACTCTGCCTAGATAAAGTTGACTTGACTTGAGTTGACTTGAATACAGTGGAACCTCGATATAACGAGCCTCTGTAAACGTTTTAATCAGCGTATAAAGTACGGTAAGTTGATCGGAGCATTGATCCAGTGTGAGTAAGGCGCAATAATAGCTAGCCAGAAAATCCCTCATTGCAATTTCTACATATCTACACCTACATGCATCTACGAGTACTTGACAAGGGTTACCCATTGCGCCAAAAACAACCAAATAAATAAATAAATTAATTAATGAGACAAACAATAGCCTTGTTTCTAAACAATTCAGAAAATCATTTAGCGATTTTACTGGAACGAGAAGTCAAAAAGTTATTTTTCTCGTATTTGTCTTGTTTTAAGATATCTTTGAAGGGCAAATATAATGGCATATTTGAATCACATTTGTCTCACATTTCCTCAAGACAAATGTGATAACAGATTTGTCTCACATTTGGGACATTTGATGGGTGGACAAATCTGACATCAGATTTGTCTTAGATTTGTCTTTAAGGCAAATATCATTAAATTCAATTTTTCGTCCAGTGATAAATATAATATATCTAGATTTAGCCTATACTTCTAATTTACTCAAACAAAAAAATGAAATCGAGCCATGATGCTAAACGGAGACAGCAACGAGAACTGCAAAAAAATCAATAGTTTGTTTAGCAAAGAAAAACAAACAAACAAACAAACAACTTTTCAAGTGCGGCACAGACGGTCGCGTGGGCGAGCGGGTGGACGTACGGTCACGTGACTATCAAATGCATAGATAACCAATTTTTCTTACCCATGGTGCTCCGGGAGAGCTCCGCTATAAATTTATGATTGAATTTGAGAAAAATATATGTAATGTAATTAAACGACTTATATCACTACTGCTCGGGATAATGTAATGCGGTCATATTTTTGAATTGAGAGCTACTATAACTATACTCCTCGTTGACTATTTTCTTCAAGTGACATCCGTGTCGCTAGTCCTTAATGACCGAAGGCCCAGGGAACCTGGGACCAAGAGGAACCTTTCACTAGTTTCCAGTTTAACGCGACATAGGACACAACATGGCGGACAAAAAAGCAGATTTGGCTGCAGAGCTGGATAGAGAACTTGACGAGTATATTGAATCTCTTAAAAAGAAAGCAGATGGGAAAATGCGGAAGCCTGAAGTCACGGAGGAAAATTGGGAAGAGGTACAATAAAGACAGCGTATGATCAATCACGTGGCTATGTTATCGATGTAAACACGAATGTGCAATCTTTTATAAGATTTTATATTATAGCGCAGTTTAATCCTTGGTTCAAATTGAATTTTGTTTCTCTGTTTTAACTCATTATTATCCATTATCTTGTCCAAAAAACAAAGACAGGTAAAATTCGAACCAAGAACGAAACTGACTCAAAACATATACAGACGAAATTCGAATCATCCTCAGGCATCTTTCTGAGGGACGTTAAAAAATAGTGTAGTGGGACTTTCAGTAAGTGTCTTTGATGGGAGTTTTCCATTGGAAAATGTTTGACTGTTTATGTAGCCTGCATTATAGGTGTGATCTAACCCAGGCTGTGGTTGTTCCAATGTTGGATTGCACCATCAACTGGATAAAAAACTATTCAATGGATAAGTGTTAGGGACACTAGTCACATTATCCTCTAGATAATCACAATCACAATGTCAATCACAAAACTTTATTTTACCTGAAAATCAATAAATTACAATTACAGACTACCTGTAAATAGTGAAGCGAATCGAGGCAGGTAGTATGGAGATGTATCACTTACACTTATGATTACAATATTAAATTAAATTAAATTACAATATTAATACAAGATTAATATTAGCGTATATCCATCTTTTGAACAACTAGGGCCAGGATATCAGTGCTGATATCCTTGTTCTGGTCCCCCAATCAACTCAATGAATTACCGGAAGTGAGTCTCAAATTTCCCTTCAACCTGATTGGTAAATTGCTCTTTTAATGGGCCAGTCATGGTGCGTACTTAAATGCTGGTACACAGTTGGGGGCCTAGAAAAAAGGGTCTCGGTGTAGGCTTCAGATAGACTTAACCAGAGGTTTAGTTTTGTCTCTGGCAGAAGCTACTGTTTATCAAGCAAAACTTATCAAGAGAAGTGTAATACTGTACATTTAAGGTACTTGTGAGTTTGGCACTGAAGTCTTTACATCACAATGTTTTGTTTTTTCTGTGGTAGGAGTTTGAGAAAGTACCCGCCTTTATGACTAAAACTCCAACACAAGAAGAAATTGACAGTAATCCAGCCTTAGCAGCCCTTCAAGCTATTAAATATGAGGATGATGATCCTGTTGGTATGTAAACCAAGCTCACTCATTGTGTTACTTTCTTCTACATCTTATTAAGTCGTGGTAATTTATGTAATAAGTACAAATTATGTATGATGAAAAAGGCTTAAGAGGGAAATAATAATAATTCTAGAAGTTTTAAACTGATGGTTTTTTTTTTCAGCAAAAGCAGAGGCTTACAAAGAGGATGGTAATTATGCCTACAAGAATAAGAAATTCCATGATGCTATTGTAGCATACACTGAGGGGATAAAAGCTAAGTGTAACAATGTTGAGTTGAATGCCATCCTTTACACTAACAGAGCCACAGCACAGTGGTGCTTGGGTAAGTTAAGCTATTAGTGATCCATAATCTTAATTCACCAAGTTTATTTTCAAATAATAGATGGTTAAAAAAGTACCCAGTCATACTCTATAGATGAAAGCTCTCAGTGTTTGATAACCAGGTCCCAGATTTATGATGGCAGTCTAAGCTAAGGTGTCTTGTAAGACAAGTATTGTTTCTTCACAATGGCCTATCATTATAGGGCAAGACATGAGGTACGTCTTTGCTTTGGACAGTTTTGTAAATCTGGGGCCTGAATATTCAGTGGATAACTAAGGTACCCTTACTTTCTTGTATGTTCCTTTTGCAGGAAATTATCGCAGTGCAATCAATGATGCAACAGTAGCGAGAAAGTTACAACCAACATACATGAAAGCAATTTTAAGGGGTGAGTAAAAAAAGTGCAAACCATTCTATTGAAATACTCTCTTTGTTTAGCAACCAGAGGTAAAAACAATTAACTGATAATACACGGTAATTCACTGTGAATCTGATGCTGAAACATCTCTCACTTCAACCAATAGTTTTTATTCAGAGCAAAGATTACATGATTAGGGTTCATTTGATAGATCCAGTTTGTGAGTAGGAAACATTAAGGTTTGTGAGAATTTGACTGAGGTTGTGGTAGACAATCATTTCATAATTTTTGTTCATGAGAAATAATGATTATTAGATGATAGTATTTTTATGCTATTCTGTAGGTGCAAGTGCTTGTGTAGAAGTTCAAAGATATGATGAAGCATTAAAGTGGTGTGATGATGGACTAGCTGTATCCTCGCATTCACAAAACTTATCTTACAAATTGTAAAATTTTTAAAACAGCAAATCCAGCTAAATACTCAGAAGAGGGGTGGGTCTCTGAAGCTAAATTGCTGTTGGTGATGTCCTTTGAGTACTGTTGCACCCTCCCCCTCTGTAGACATAAATACAACCCCATCATCCTTGGTTCAGTACCTTTGTGGTTTCATACTTTTCTTGCAGCTCTTGTTTCTACTTTCATTGGTACAGTATTTTTGAAGCCCACTCACTCCTATAAAAAGGCATTGGGCCCAATAAGCCAAAGTATGTTAACCATGCCTTTAGCAAACTTCATCCCTTCCCCTCTCCCCACAGTTTCACTTCCCTACATCTATGCACACATGTATACATCCCTCAGGTAAGTTCTTCTGTAGCTTGCCTTGTGAGAAGTACCTGATACTTTCATAAAGAGTGTGTTAACAGAAATCAGATTATTTTAGGAATTACCTACCTGGTGTATTGAGGGTGTGCTCCCCTATCCTCTATTTAATTCATCTAATTTAAATTTCTTAGACTTTTAACTTTCTGAATTTTGTATCTATATTTTACTGCTGCTTATATGTTTGTCCTATATTGTCTGTTTGTTTGTCTGTCTATCTGATTGTCTGTTTTGCCTATCTATTTGTTTGTTCTTTGTTTGTTCCCTGCTTGTCCTACTGTTTGTCTGTAATAATTTTATATATTGATGTTATTTTTGTATATTAATGATATTTTAAGAATATATTTTTAATATTTTTACATATACTTGATTTAATCTTATATTATATTCATTTTATTTATTTATAGTGTCCACAATTAGCTTTTAGCTAAATACCTTGACACTTTAATAAAGTTTATGTATGTATGTATGTATGTACCTAAGTTTTTTTTGCCATCACTAGATGTTTCTTTAACTGAAAACAGATTGAACCTGAAAACAAAAAGCTTTTAGATTTAAGAAACAAATCAGTTGCTGAGCAAAAGAGGGTCCAAAGAGATCAACGAAAAGCAATGATAAAAGAAAAGAATGAGAAGTCTAAAGTACAGGCATTGTTATCAGCAGTCAAGGTACAAATTAATGGATTGCCAATAGCAAGCCATATCAGTAGCAACCGTTGCCTGGTTACAGCTTAATCAGATAAGTGTCAGTCTGCTGAGTGGGAGGCTTCTGGTTCAAACCCCAGCCTGACCAACACTCAGGGTCTGTGCTGCCTTTGTAATGACATCTACAACAAGCGGTTAGACTTTATAGTCTTCTCGGATAAGCGCGGTAAAACCGTAGGCACCGTCTCACAAACCTTGCGATTATAAATTCTGTGGGACGTTAAAGAACCCACACACTGTTCGTAAAGGGAAGGGGACATTTTTTGTACTTTTTTTCCACTTTCTTATGATATTAACAACAACAACAACAACGACAACAGAAATTTATTCATTAACTAAAAGATAAAGATTTACAATATTGGATGTCCCGGAAATAGCTATTACGCTAATCTAGGCGCGACAAGACAAAAGCCTTTTTAAAGTAAAAGAAATGCAATTGCTTGACTCATTTTACGATATAAAGCAGTTATAGTCTAAGTAACGAAACGTGATTTTTAGTTAGCATGTAGGGAGCGCCTAAAAGCATGTCCCACTTCATACCTTGCCTCCAGACTGCGATTCACATCACGGGGCGTCATTACTCTGTCATTACTTCATTACTTATAAACTGCACCATATACAGTCTGGCGAAAAGTTCCCCAACCAGCGTTTAGTCGAGTAAATACGGTATAAGTTTTTTTTTCTGGTTTTCTTAGGATAGGGGAGTCCATCTGGAACACCAGGACGATCTTACCAGGTCTATATCTGATGGTGGTTTGGATGTTAAGGTTCATCTGGATACGGACGGAGTTCTTCACTGGCCCGTGTTGTTTGTTTACCCAGAATTTAATCAAACAGACTTGATATCTTCATTTAACGAGAACGACAGGTAACTTGTCGTTAAGTCGTTAGAAAAGCCAAGCTGAATTTCGTTAGCTCAAAACAGAAAATTGCAATCTTGCTGAACAGCTTTTTTGTTCATACCCTTAACAATTTAAGTGAAAGAAGACTATGATTTTTTTTATTTCTTCAATGGCAAGAGAAGATAAGAGAGGTAATACATCAAAGACGAGGAAAACTGTTTCATACGATATCCAAACGACGAGAGGTGATATATCAAACATGAGAAGGAGTGTTTTATCTGATATCCAAACATCGAGAAGTAATATATCAAACATGAGAAGGAGTGTTTTATCTGATATCCAAACATCGAGAAGTAATATATCAAACATGAGAAGGAGTGTTTTATCTGATATCCAAACATCGAGAAGTAATATATCAAACATGAGAAGGAGTGTTTTATCTGATATCCAAACACTGAGAAGTAATATATCAAACACGAGAAAAAGTGTTTTATCGGATATGCAAAGACCGAAAGGTCATAAATAAAACACGAGAAAGTGTGTTTTATCTGACACCAAATACCAAGATGTCATACGTATGTCAAACACGACTAGAAGGTGTTTTTATCTTATATTCAAAAAACAAATCCCTAGACTGGAAAAGAGCGAGGCGTAAGGAGTATTTTAAACTTATCTCGTGGTCACAAGATGTCAGATGAAAGATTCTTTGCGGTGTACTACATCTCGTCTTAATTTAAGGCCAAAGTTCGAATAATATTTCTGCTAATTATGCTCACTTTTCCAAACCTTAATCAAAGTGGTGATTTCAATGCCTTTGTTTGTCTTACCAGTCTGAGAAATTTCTCTCACTTTTGCTTTTAGGATATCAGACCACTTACATACCATGTTTGAAGTTGAATCTCCTCCTTGGGATGTAGAAAAGAAATACAAGCCAGAAAGTCTGGAAGTTTATTTCGAAGACGCTTCTAGTGAAAAGCTGTGTTTGGTGAAGAATAATAAATGTCTTAAAGATGTTCTGTCGGACTCAAGGTATCTTGAATAAAGTAGTTATTACTTTAAATAAAAATTATATATAGAGGTCTCTTGCATGTTCTGTTTACAATCCAACCTCTAATAACAACTGATTTGTTGACTGAGATGCTCCACAGTTACATGTGTTTCCTGCAATTTACAAATGCTACACGAAGGTGATTCGATAGCTATTCAGCTTTTACAATCACGTGGCCAGATTTTTTGGAGCAAAAGAAAGCGTTTACAAAGGAAAGAGTTCAACTCCCACAGGATTGGTCTGGAAGACCAACGTGGCCGCAATTTTATTGTAAAAACGCTCTGTATAGTTGTGCCTGTAAGGTGTAAAACAGGTCATACATATGTACAAATCGACAACTTTTCTTAATTTCTAAAGAGAAACTATTTTGTGGCTAAAGTGTTTTATTTTACTTATTTCTGTGTCCAGGTTGCTGGTGAGGGAACGAACACCCTCATTCATCATCCTAAGCAAGGACTCTCCTTTCAGAACAACGTATCTACAGCGCTATCAAGTTGAACGATGACATCTTTGGTTAACTACTGTCAAATGTCCGCTACTTCTTCGCGTCCTATTTTCTCCACCGCACTTTCCATACGTTTTAAAAGAAACAGCAACCAAATTGGAGTAAATAGCTGTTTCAGTGCGTACTCATAGCTCCTGCAACAGAACGTTCCAGTAACTTGCCTTTAAACAACATTACCAGTAACTGTATGATCTGCATCATCACCTATTCCCTTTAGCCGTTTTGCGCTTTGGCAGGACTGTAGCCCTCTACCTTAACCAAACAGTGTTATGATCTGAAGTATCCAGTGGGAAGTGCAAACACACGCTACCATCGTTGTCCGAACCCACGCGGCTATTTTGAAATACCTCTTTGTTCAACAAAAAGATGCATGTACCGCCTCCTTAGTATGATCCCAAGTTTATTGAGGTCCTTGTTTACTTCTTTACGAAGTAACCTGGAACTCCTTTCATGGCATAGAACCGGATTAAACGAGCTTCCTTTAGTGTTTGACTTCTATAAATGCCCTCAGGCTAAATTTGCCTGGTTTTGCGGGTGAACAAATTTCAGGGAAACGTTAGGGGTAGCAAGGGTTGCATGGTTGTTAGAGCAATGGCCGCACATCGATGTGGCCTGGGTCAAAGTCCTGGCTTCGACACCATATGCAGATTGAATTTGTTATGGGCTTTCTTCTTTGCTTCAAGAGGTTTCTCCGGGTATTCCGGTCAGTTTCAGAAACCTTACAAAATACGAGGGATACCCTGTGATAGACTGGCATTCAGTATCCATGGGGTAGTTATACCCTAGTTGCTTTCTGAAACGGTAATTCTTTGATGGTTAGATCCCATCAAAGGGGGAGGGGCTGGTAATGTAGCTAAGTAGTTCATGTCATAGGAACCGGAATAACCTCCGGCGGTATGGGTGCCCAATGTCAAATCGACGAAACTGTTTTTGGCGAATGAAATTTAATTTAAATAATGTACCTTTTTTCTAACCAACTCCATCGTCAAATACTTTTTCGTACGTTTGTTAAAATTATGGGCTGGACCTTTTTCCTCAGACATAATGCCATAATGCCGCTGCCCGGTTAGCTCAATTGGTTAAGCGCCGGTCTGCCGAGCGGGAGGTCGCGACTGAGTTCAAACCCCGGCCGGACCAACACTCAGGGTCTTAAAATAACTGAGGAGAATAATGTGCTGTCTTTGCTGTGACATCTACAAATGGCTAGACATTCTAGTCTTCTCGGATAAGAACGAAAAACCGTAGGCCCGTGTCAGCTCTTTCACTGTTCTGATTCTTGTGGGACGTGAAAGAACCCACACTGCTGTTCATAAAGAGTGGGGGGCGTAGACCCCGGTGGTGTGGTACAACCTTTCATGGGCTGGGTGGGTAATGAAGGGGCTGATATCAATTGGGACGTTAGTCCTGTTTCATCCCCTGTCACCGTTTCAAGTCACTGTGGCGAATTCAATGAAGCGAAGCTCGAACCAGTAAGTCTAACGTTTGCAAGTTGCAGACTTTGTCCGCTCCTACAGTTATGCAAATGAGAAACGAAGAAAGTAATCGACTAAACTGACGAAAACTTTCATATGTTCTCACTATTCGCACTATTGCAAATGTATCGCGTCCTGAAAAAACTTGAATCAGCAACAGCTTCTTCTCACAATTGAACCTCCACTAACGGCTGCCTCATGACAACGGCCACTTTTATGGCGGATCAAGTCTATATATTGACTCTTTTTTAAACCTCTGATCTCTACAACGGCCACCTCTCTACAACGGCCACTTCTCTACAACGGTCACCTCTCTACAACGCCCACCTCGATCTCTACAACGCCCACCTCTCTACAACGGTCACCTCTCTACAACGGTCACTTCTCTACAATGGTCACCTCTCTACAATGGCCACCTCTCTACAACGGTCACCTTTCTACAATGGCCACCTCTCTACAACGGCCACCTCTCTACAACGGCCACCTCTCTACAACGGTCACCTCTCTACAACGCCCACCTCTCTACAACGGCCACCTCTCTACAATGGCCACCCCTCTATAACGCCCACCTCTCTGCAACGTCCACCTCTCTACAACGGCCACCTCCCTACAATGGCCACCTCTCTACAACGCCCACCCCTCTACAACGGTCACCTCTCTACAATGGTAAGCTCTCTACAGCAGCCTCCTCTCTACAACGGCCACCTTTCTACAACGGTCACCTCTCTACAACGGTCACCTCTCTACAACGGCCACCTCTCTACAACGGCCACCTCTCTACAACGGCCACCTCTCCACAACGGCCACCTCTCTACAACGGTCACCTCTCTGCAACGGCCACCTCTCTACAACGGTCACCTCTCTACAACGCCCACCTCTCTACAACGGTCACCTCTCTGCAACGGCCACCTCTCTACAACGGTCACCTCTCTACAACGCCCACCTCTCTACAACGGCCACTTCTCTACAATGGCCACCTCTCTACAACGGCCACCTCTCTACAACAGCCACCTCTCAACAACGGTCACCTCTCTACAACGGTCACCTCTCTACAACGGTCACCTCTCTACAACGGTCACCTCTCTACAACGGCCACTTCTCTACAATGGCCACCTCTCTACAATGGCCACCTCTCTACAACGGTCACCTTTCTACAATGGCCACCTCTCTACAACGGCCACCTCTCTACAACGGCCACCTCTCCACAACGGTCACCTCTCTACAACGCCCACCTCTCTACAACGGCCACTTCTCTACAATGGCCACCCCTCTATAACGCCCACCTCTCTGCAACGTCCACCTCTCTACAACGGCCACCTCCCTACAATGGCCACCTCTCTACAACGCCCACCCCTCTACAACGGTCACCTCTCTACAATGGTAAGCTCTCTACAGCAGCCTCCTCTCTACAACGGCCACCTTTCTACAACGGTCACCTCTCTACAACGGTCACCTCTCTACAACGGCCACCTCTCTACAACGGCCACCTCTCCACAACGGCCACCTCTCTACAACGGTCACCTCTCTGCAACGGCCACCTCTCTACAACGGTCACCTCTCTACAACGCCCACCTCTCTACAACGGTCACCTCTCTGCAACGGCCACCTCTCTACAACGGTCACCTCTCTACAACGCCCACCTCTCTACAACGGCCACCTCTCTACAATGGCCACCTCTCTACAACGGTCACCTCTCTACAACGGTCACCTCTCTACAACAGCCACCTCTCTACAACGGCCACCTCTCTACAACGGCCACCTCTCTACAATGGCCACCTCTCTACAACGGTCACCTCTCTACAACGGCCACCTCTCTACAACAGCCACCTCTCAACAACGGTCACCTCTCTATAACAGCCACCTCTCTACAACAGCCACCTCTCAACAACGGCCACCTCTCTACAACGGCCACCTCTCTACAATGGCCACCTCTCTACAACGGTCACCTCTCTACAACGGCCACCTCTCTACAACAGCCACCTCTCAACAACGGTCACCTCTCTATAACAGCCACCTCTCTACAACAGCCACCTCTCAACAACGGCCACCTCTCTACAACGGCCACCTCTCTACAATGGCCACCTCTCTACAACGGTCACCTCTCTACAACGGCCACCTCTCTACAACAGCCACCTCTCAACAACGGTCACCTCTCTACAACGGTCACCTCTCTACAACGCCCACCTCTCTACAACGGTCACCTGTCTACAACGGCCACCTCTCTACAACTCCCACCTCTCTACAACGGTCACCTCTCTACAACGGTCTCCTCTCTACAACGCCCACCTCTCTACAACGCCCACCTCTCTACAACGGCCACCTCTCTACAACGGCCACCTCTCTACAACGGCCACCTCTCTACAACGGCCACCTCTCTACAACGGTCACCTCTCTACAACGCCCACCTCTCTACAACGGTCACCTCTCTACAACGGTCACCTCTCTACAACTCCCACCTCTCTACAACGGTCACCTCTCTACAACGGTCACCTCTCTACAACGCCCACCTCTCTACAACGGCCACCTCTCTACAACGGCCACCTCTCTACAACGGTCACCTCTCTACAACGGCCACCTCTCTACAACGGCCACCTCTCTACAACGGTCACCTCTCTACAACGCCCATCTCTCTACAACGGTCACCTCTCTACAACGGCCACCTCTCTACAACGCCCACCTCTCTACAACGCCCACCTCTCTACAATGCCCACCTTTCTACAACGCCCACCTCTCTACAACGCCCACCTCTCTACAATGCCCACCTTTCTACAACGCCCACCTCTCTACAACGCCCACCTCTCTACAATGCCCACCTTTCTACAACGCCCACCTCTCTACAACGGTCACCTCTCTACAACGGCCACTTTCTGCTGTCCCCAAGGTGGCTGTTGTAGAGAGGTTCAACTGTATTGGTGCTACCATGGCAACCACTAAAAAACAGATAACAACGGCAAATTTATTTTTGTCTCATATGCTCTATTTTTTGCTTGCTCTGCGATCGCAGTTTACCACAAAACTCTATTAGTTTCTTACGGTGGCCGGGTTTCTTACTATTTATCTTGGCTGTTGCGTTTACCTTTTGATCGAAATCCAGAATCTCGTACTAAAAATAATTGGCCACATTACCACAGCTACAATTAAGATATACAGATAACGGCAAGATAAATATAATTTTTCAAGAATAACTTATGTTTCTCTACCTTCCTTCTATTCAGAAAGCTTTTCAGTTTCATGCTCTGTTTTTTGGTCAAAACTCCTTCAACACGGCCCGAAAACGAACACATTTACTGCTTTACAAGTCCGACTAAGCAATGTTTTTCATATATTCATTTGTATTTTTTGTAGTCTACGCTTCAAATTATAGTATCAGATTTTTGTAAAAAATGTTGAAGGCTATTATAAAAGCATCTATAAGTTTTTTTGTGATGAATAACGAAGCGACTCGCCGGTGTGACGAACTCCGTGTGATATGTTACTATGACAACCATAGAAATGAACAACACCCAGGGAAGAAATTTTTTGAACATGCGTCAGGACTTGACTATTCGCTAGCCTCTTTTTGTTATAGCGATTTTCTAAATGTCTTGGTGATTATTATTTCAACTTTTTAATGCCAAGTTTCACGGCATTCTTCTTAAGATATCCTTCCCCAGAGAAAAGTAACAATGTAAATCGTATGTATTACCATAACTACCACCTAAACAGATAATAACAAATACTTAATTTGCGTCAGTAGATAGGTCAGGGTTTTCCACGAGGCAAAGGTCGTTTTCATTTACGTAACAAGCTATGTTTCTATGACAACCAGAAAACAAACAAGAAAGGATAATCGAAAGTTGATCCCCATAAAAACGACATGCTATTATTGGATGATGGGCGTGGAATCATTTCAGTTGCTTCTCTTACGTTAAATGCAACGAACAAACAAACTCTGTGACGCGCTGCATGTTTGTCCTTGCGTATAGAAACGAAAAATAGAGGTATAAATTCTTTTCTCTGTACTGAGAAAGTAGTTTCCACTCCGAATTGTGAGAAGCAAATGGCATTCGTACCGTACGTTCCAAGCGTTCACTACATTCCAACTTGTTCAAATAGTTCCTGCAGGAATATTATTTCATCAACCAGTTCAACTTATGTATATTCCAGACCCTTGTCAGCTTCACATCTAGAAAATGTCACTTTGCGCCCTGAACAGCAGCCATTGAACCTCTCCGATAGCGTTAACCCAGGTTTGTTGTTAATCACCTTAAAACTTGGTGCAGTATGGCCGAATATCCAGGAAAGTTTCAAAAATTATTCCCGCACCACTAAAAGCAGAAACTTGTAACCCTGTTTCTATTCTTTATTAGTCTTCGTAATTTCTAATAGTATATTATTTAATTTAATTATTAATCACTACGGAACGTTCATTTTTCATTCGGCATAAAGCAAATGAGAAGATAAAAAAAAATAGTAAAAAAGAGTAAATCAAATTGAAAAACCTTTTTCGTTGGTTGAGCATCGTCGTGATCAGGAAAACTTTCATCACTGATGATCGATTTGGGTTCTATGAATAAAACCTTGATTTCCAAAATGATAGCCCACTTTTAACCATCAGTATGTTTCTCGAAAATCAGCCGTTTTAGCCACAGGATACAAATCTTTCGGGTGAGCCGGTACGCCTACCATGCGCTTTTTACACTGAAACTGGTTTCAAAGTCAGACAGGAGCGACTCTAATTTTTTTTCTTTTTCACCGGTCGGGTTGAGCAGAAAAAAAAAACAATTTTTTGAACACAAACTACCGGCCCGAGAAAAATATAATAAGTACAATTCTTGACATATAATTGATAATAGTAATAAACCCCTGAATACCAAAATCAAGTTCTGTTTTGCTTGATATAACGAACTTTCTTTAAAGTTTTAATGAGCCAAGTTGATTCGTTTTTCGGCCTTCATTTCTGGAAACGTCTCACTGCAAACTTAATTCTGCAGTTTTACGTTCAAATTCAACCGTTCAGTAACTTGACTGAAAAATTTTGGGCTTACAAGATCGCCTGGTGCGGACTCCTTAACAATATGTTTATAGGTTAGGAGAGAAAAATTTCAGTCCAGGTAAAAAATTAAGGTGTGATATCTGACTAACTTAGTCAGATATCACGCCTTAATTTTTTTTACCTGAACTGAAATTTCGGAAAAGTTCAGAATCGCTTTCAAACAGTGATGACCGGCTGAAAGGAGGTGATCCCATGCAAAAAATATCACATATTAAGTAAAACAGGCCTTGTTGATTCAAAACTGGTGATAAGCTGCTTATCACCAGTTTTGACTGACCCGGTTAGGGTTAGGGTCAGGGTTAGCTATTGTTCATTTTTATTATTACAGCATGCCTAATTAACTCTCAGTGCAAACCGCATTTTATTCACAGCCGTGCAGCCTCAAGATCAACAAACAAAAGTAGGGCACCACAAAAGAACTCATTTTACTGTTTTGCAGCGACGTGAGTTGGAGAAGATATTTAGCGAGTCTCAGTACCTCACACCTCAGAAACGCGAGTCAATCTCCCAACAGATGGGAATTACTGAGGAAGTAATTCAGGTAGATTAAGCTAATATATAGATTTAGCCAGGCCAAAATCTTTTAAGAAATTAAAAAAAAAAAAAACTCGTCACAATGAGTTATACACGTGAGCCCATGATACAATCATGTGACACTGGTCAGCAGGTACCTTATTTTGACAGCTGTCTTTTAATCATAATGTTTATGTCCAATATCAAGTTAAACACAGGTGGTGTGTAAGGCCTTATTGGACTCCAAGCTAGTGGTGTGACATTTTATCTCCTCTAACTTATGTATGGGCGGACGTACGGACGGGCGATTTTTTCACAACCACAATTGTTGGATGCTTAGATAATCAAATTTTATTGCCCATGATAAAATCAAACCCCATTAATACAGACACCAAAGGAGCCATAGAAAGTTTCCTTATGAGCGGGGTGTTCGTATTAAGCGGGTAATGTTATTAAAGTCAAAAATACACCTTTTATTCAGATCAAAAATACTACAAAAATAAAACGGGACACTACCATCGTCAACCTAAACATCTCTAAACTTCACCAACCCTTTATTCCGCGGACTATTCCATAAAAACACTCAAAGACTCGACAAAATCGCTCATTATACGTTACGTAATCAAAAACCGTTATCTGCGTGCGTAACTCCTATGATGTCAAGAATAGTCATCCTATCTGGTGTACTCTAGCGCTGGGAACATCGACATTATATGTCAACTGAAGATTTTTTTACCTTCAAAAGAGAAAGTTTATTACAGTACACAGTGGACAATAGTGTCTGCATTAGCGCCGAGGTTGACTTTATGTGAAAATCTGTTCATTGGGCAAGAAAAAGGTGTCCGTTGTCCACATTAACAGGTGTCCGTATTAAGCGAAATGTAAGGGCCTTTCCTAGGGACAAAGAAACTTGTCCGTATAATAAAGAGGTGTCCGATCCGTACTAAGCGGCCGTGTCAGTAAAGCAGGATTCGCCTGTAGTTCGTTCATGTTATACGACACCTATCAGATTTGTCCTGAAAGTAATTTTTTTTCTTTACAGACCTGGTTTAAAAACAGACGAGTGAAATGGCGCAAAGAACAGCGAAGGCGGCAGTCTGTTGCGGTATCTACACCCCCCTCACTGTCAACCGGTCTTTATTTTCACTACTTTGGTCACGTGCCATATCCAAGCAGTAAATTGATGCTTAAGGATGCCCGGATGTTGTATGGTTCAGCTGCGTCTTCTCGGGATTAAGGACAGAGTCCGAATAAAATTTTAAGCGAAACAATACGAGTATATCGATACTTTTTTGCTGCGTTTTTTGTCTCTTTTTACTAACAAATTCCAATTCTTGTTTACTGAAATATGTATATCCGAATGACAAACTTCTCTTGCCTTGCTTTGTATTCTTTTTTTTTAATTTATCTCAGCTGGCTTTTCCTACTGACTTCTATAAATGCAACCGCAAAGAATACGGAAAAATCGGTTTGAAAGAGAATTGAAAAGCTACTGGTCGCGAATCCAATATATTTCTTGAAAGGTAGTCCAGACTTCTGGGACGGAATTTGGAATTTTGACTAGTTTCCGTCTTACTCTCCCTCTGTCCATGGAAAGGCCCATGGAGTGAAACACACATATCGTAAAGAAAAATTCTGATCATTCGGAATTTTGAATGCAACTTTGACCAACGTTACTTTTGTCTAAGTAATTGTAATTAATATTTCCATATATCCATAGTATTTTAATATTAACTAATTAAGCTAGTTCACGCTATGCCGGATAGCTTTTGCGCCGGCCCGAAACTTGCGGCTTCTGATCTCACATAAGAACGGTGATTTTAGTGCGATTTCTATAACGGAGCGAGGCTGCGCTGCGCCGATCTCTTAAGTGGAGAGTCACATATCGGACAGCTCAGTTTAGTGGCGGCTCGAAAAACTATCCGGTATAGTATGAACATAGCCGAAGACAAAGACGTGTTTCAGGTGCCCGGTAACCTGATACAGTCTGTTTCTTTATGTAGGTTACACCGGTTGTCGTGTAAAGCAAATAATAACAATATTATAGTTACACTGTGTTATATAAATTCTAGAGATTTTTGCTTTGTTTTTCATCTTGCACTGAGTTAACCTGCGATCGGGCGGTCCTTCTTCCCTTTTTGTTTGGGAGACGAAAAAAAAAAAAATAAAATAACGCCTGATCGTGATGGCAGGTTAACACTGACTCTGTAGGGTGACCCATTAGCCACATACTTCAATGAGGAAGCTGAGTATAAGCCCTCTTCGTGCATCATCCCTTTGGGCATTTTTCTAAGTCAGTCAAATCATCCCCCAGCGTAGCGTCACCTCGTAGCCGACGTAGGTTGAAATTCAGGCTACCCCCCCTTAGCGTCCGTGTAGCAGTTCCTTTGCTTTCATCACAGGGATAACAAGAAATCACTTTTTAGGGGAAAAAAAGGAGAAAAGCCACGTTTCTTTTAATTTTCCAAATGAGGAGCGCTTTTTGAGGATGTACCTTTTTGGCCAAAAAGGAAAAAAACGAAGGAGAAGAAGAGGCGGCGCGAGTTCTTTTTCCGGGAAGCTGGTAACGAACATGCGTAATAGCTGCGCGGGAAACCCAAAATGGCGGTCGAGAGACTCGCCGAAAGATAATGTCAACAAATCAACGTTTTTTAGGTTTTCCGTCGTCTGTTTATACTCGACAAACTCTGATAAGATGAGTCAGGGAAGGAGGTTTGTGCGGGCATTATCGAGAATTGGTTATCCTAAAGCTGATGAGTTCGAAGGTGACAGTCTTGAGTGGTTGTTCGACTGTGAATCACTTGTGCCTTTTCTGGAATGGTTTTGTGAAAATATACACGAAACGAATGTGCTGTCACAAGAGGATTTAAACAGGTATATATAAAACATTTCAGACTCAGGACAATTATAATTGCTACGCCACTGAGAAAGTACTCTAGAGTTTTCAGTTTGTATACTTGTGTATTCAAAGGAGTTCATAGATCTCTCTAAGGAGACCAGAGCAGGTCTTCCCAAATTTCCCCCAAAATACTGTATACCTACACCAATTGCAATCACGTTGACATGCAAAGAAACAAAAACAAAAAAGCCAAAGGATAATAAGTAAGCCATAAAAATCACATTTTGATTTCTTGATAACACTGAAAAAACGGGCATTTCACTTTTTTAAAAAATTTTGGTCAAATTCCCCAGGATATGTAATTTGGCAGGTTAGATGGTCAAATGCCCCACCGGCCGAGCGCTTCAAAAAGTATCAAACCTCCCACCCACCAGTGACTATTCAAAGAATTTTCCCATGCGTCAAACCGTTTATTGAAATGTAAATATCCTACTAAACACATCTGAAATATCTAAAGTCTCGGTAAGTTGTCTTATAAAGGTTTGTTCATTTAAATATAAAATTATTCATTCCAGAAAGTCCACACTTAATGGGCTTCTCCAAAGGCTCTCAAATGATCATCTCAAACAAGACAGAATATAGGAGCAATGACCAGTGAATGCGGTGCACATGCTGAATGTGGAAAGAATTACAAAATCCTTCTGTGGCGGCCTTATTTTGGATCAAATTCCCCACTGTAGGGAGCATAACTCCTGTCAAATGCCCAGGGTATACCCTGGGGGAGGATAATTGGTTTTCGAATTGACTGGTACATAATGAATTTGACATCAATTAACATGAGAAAAATTGGCCAATGTAATTTAATGTTAATTTCTTTGTCTGTGATAGCCTTCCTCGGAGATTCAATGTCAAATTATTTTTTTGTCACCACCTTTAGTAACTCCACCTTGTACTTTGCTTGTAGGTTTGATGAACTTTGTTCATCAGGAGCTTCTATACTTGAAGTAAGTAACTTGAGTTACTGAAGTTACTTTATTAATATAGAAATAATCTAGAGATCATTTCACTGTAGATGAAAATAATTCCTTTAAAAACAAACAATAGCAATATTAACCTTTTAATATTATTCCTTTTATCTTCTTCAGCTCAAAATAAGTTTCTGTGTCAAATTTTTCAACCTGGGTTAATTCTCAATTACCTTTTTCTCCTACCCTAATAATGAGGCAAAGGAAACACAGAATCAACCAACGTTAAAAAATTTTAACCCAAATTTGATTCTGCCTAGTAACACTCATATCCGCCTGCTTATTCTCCACACTGTTCTCCATACCTTTCCTATCGCAGGGTTGTATGTGTTTACCAGGTTAGGAAACACATATCACTAGGGATATGTGTTTCCAAGGTAGGAGAACACATATCACTAGAGATATGTGTTTCGCAGATGGGGGAACACATATCACTAGGGATATGTGTTTCCCAGGTTGGGGAACACATATCACTAGGGATGTGTCTTTGCTATGTAGGGAACACTTATCAATACGGATATGTGTTTCCCAGCTAGGGAACACATATCACTAGGAATAAGTGTTTCCCAAGTAGGGGATCACATATTACTAGGGATAAGTGTTTCCCAGGTGGGGGAACACATCACTAGGGATATGTGTTTCCCAGGTGGGGGAACACATATCACTAGGGATATGTGTTTCCCAGGTGGGGGAACACATATCACTAGCGATATGAGTTTCCCAGGTGAGGGAACACATATCACTAGGGATATGTTTCCCAGGTGGGGAAACACATATCATATCACTAAGCTTATGTGTTTCCCAGGTGGGGGAACTCATATCACTAGGGATATGTGTTTCCCAGGTGGGGAAACACATATCATTAGGAAGATGTGCTTCCCAGGTGGGGGAACACATATCACTAGGGATATGTGTTTCCCAGGTGGAGGAACTCATATCACTAGGGATATGTGTTTCCCAGGTAGGGAAACACATATCACTAGGGATAAGTGTTTCCCAGGTGGGGGAGCACATATCACTAGGGATATGTGTTTCCCACGTGGGGAAACACATATCACTAGAGACATGTGTTTCCCAGGTAGGGGAACACATATCACTAAGGATACGAGTTTCCCAGGTGGGGGAACACATATCACTAGCAATAAGTGTTTCGCAGGTGGGGGAACACATATCACTGGGGATACGTATTTCCCAGGTGGGGAAACACATATCACTATGCATAAGTGCTTCCCAGGTAGGGTACACATATTACTGGGGATACGTGTTTCCCAGGTGGGGGAACACATATCACTAGGGATACGTGTTTCGCAGCTCGGGGAACACATATCACTAGGGATTAGTGTTTCCCAGGTGGGAGAACACATGTCACTAGGGATAACTGTTTCCCAGGTGGGGGGACTTATATCACTAGGGATGTGTGTTTCCCAGGTGGGGGAACACATATCACTAGGCAGACGTGTTTCCCAGGTTGGGGAACGCATATCACTAGGGATAAGTGTTTCCCAGGTGGGGGAACACATATCACTACGGATATGTGTTTCCCAGGTGGGGGAACACATATTACTAGGGATATGTGTTTCCCAGGTAAGGGAACTCATTTCACTAGGGATATGTGTTTCCCAGGTGGGGAAACACATATCACTAGGGATATGAGTTTCCCAGGTGGGGGAACACATATCACTAGGGATAAGTTTTTCCCAGGTGGGGGAACTCATATCACTACTGATATGTGTTTCCCAGGTGGGGGAACACTTATCACTAGGGATATGTGTTTCGTAGGTGGGGGAACACATATCACTAAGGATATGTGTTTCCCAGGTGGGGGTACACATATCAGTAGGTATATCTGTTTCCCAGGTTGGGGAACAAATATCAGTAGAGATATGTTTTGCCAAGGTGGGGGAACACCTGTCACGAGGGATATGTGTTTTCCAGGTGGGAGAACACATATAATTAGGGATATGTGTTTCCCAGGTGGGGGAACTATAATCACTAGGGATATGTGTTTCCCAGGTAGGGAAAGACATAGCTAGGGATATGTCTTTCGCAGATGAAGAAACACTTATCACTGGGGATATGTGTTTCCCAGGTATAGGAACTCATATCACTAGGGATATGTGTTTCCCTAGTGGGGGAATACATATCAGTAGGGATATGTGTTTCCCAGGTGGGGGAACACATATCACTAGGGATATGTGTTTCCCAGTTGGGGGAACACATATCACTAGGGAGACATGTTTCCCAGGTTAAGGAACGCATATCACTAGGGATACGTTTTTTCTAGGTGGGGAAAGACATATCACTAGGAATAAGTGTTTCCCAGGACGGGGAACACATATCACTAGGAATAACTGTTTCCCAGGTGGGTGAACAGATGTCACTAGGGATATGTGTTTTCCAGATGGGGGAACACTTATCACTAGGGATATGTGTTTCCCAGGTGGGGGAACAGATATCATTAGGGATATGTGTTTCCCAGGTGGGGGAACAGTTATTACTAGGGATATGTGTTTTTCAGGTGGGGGAACACATATCACTAGTGATATGTGTTTCCCAGGTGGGGGAACTCATATCACTATGGATATGTGTTTCCCAGGTGGGGGAACACATATCACTAGGGATATGTGTTTCCCAGGTGGGGGAACACATATGACTAGGGATATGTGTTTTCTAGGTGGGGGAACACATATCACTAGGGATATGTGTTTCCCAGGTGGGGGAACACATGTCTCTGGGGATATGTGTTTCCCAGGTGGGGGAACACATATCACTATTGATATGTGTTTCCCAGTTGGGAGAGGTCATATCACTAGGGATATGTGTTTCCCAGGTGGGGGAACACATATCACTAGGGATAAGTTTTTGCCAGGTGGGGGAACTCATATCACTACTGATATGTGTTTCCCAGGTGGGGGAACACTTTTCACTAGGGATATGTGTTTCGTAGGTGGAGGAACACATATCACTAAGGATATGTGTTTCCCAGGTGGGGGAACACATATCAGTAGGTATATGTGTTTTCCAGGTTGGGGAACAAATATCAGTAGAGATATGTTTTGCCAAGGTGGGGGAACACCTGTCACGAGGGATATGTGTTTTCCAGGTGGGAGAACACATATAATTAGGGATATGTGTTTCCCAGGTGGGGGAACTATAATCACTAGGGATATGTGTTTCCCAGGTAGGGAAAGACATAGCTAGGGATATGTCTTTCGCAGATGAAGAAACACTTATCACTGGGGATATGTGTTTCCCAGGTATAGGAACTCATATCACTAGGGATATGTGTTTCCCTAGTGGGGGAATACATATCAGTAGGGATATGTGTTTCCCAGGTGGGGGAACACATATCACTAGGGATATGTGTTTCCCAGTTGGGGGAACACATATCACTAGGGAGACGTGTTTCCCAGGTTAAGGAACGCATATCACTAGGGATACGTTTTTTCTAGGTGGGGAAAGACATATCACTAGGAATAAGTGTTTCCCAGGACGGGGAACACATATCACTAGGAATAACTGTTTCCCAGGTGGGTGAACAGATGTCACTAGGGATATGTGTTTTCCAGATGGGGGAACACTTATCACTAGGGATATGTGTTTCCCAGGTGGGGGAACAGATATCATTAGGGATATGTGTTTCCCAGGTGGGGGAACAGTTATTACTAGGGATATGTGTTTTTCAGGTGGGGGAACACATATCACTAGTGATATGTGTTTCCCAGGTGGGGGAACTCATATCACTATGGATATGTGTTTCCCAGGTGGGGGAACACATATCACTAGGGATATGTGTTTCCCAGGTGGGGGAACACATATGACTAGGGATATGTGTTTTCTAGGTGGGGGAACACATATCACTAGGGATATGTGTTTCCCAGGTGGGGGAACACATGTCTCTGGGGATATGTGTTTCCCAGGTGGGGGAACACATATCACTATTGATATGTGTTTCCCAGTTGGGAGAGGTCATATCACTAGGGATATGTGTTTCCCAGGTGGGGGAACACATATCACTAGGGATAAGTTTTTGCCAGGTGGGGGAACTCATATCACTACTGATATGTGTTTCCCAGGTGGGGGAACACTTTTCACTAGGGATATGTGTTTCGTAGGTGGAGGAACACATATCACTAAGGATATGTGTTTCCCAGGTGGGGGAACACATATCAGTAGGTATATGTGTTTTCCAGGTTGGGGAACAAATATCAGTAGAGATATGTTTTTCCAAGGTGGGGGAACACCTGTCACGAGGGATATGTGTTTTCCAGGTGGGAGAACACATATAACTAGGGATATGTGTTTCCCAGGTGGGGGAACTATAATCACTAGGGATATGTGTTTCCCAGGTGGGGAAAGACATATAGCTAGGGATATGTGTTTCCCAGGTGGGGAAACACTTTTCACTAGGGATATGTGTTTCCCAGGTGGAGGAACTCATATCACTAGGGATATGTGTTTCCCAGGTGGGGGAATACATATCAGTAGGGATATGTGTTTCCCAGGTTGGGGAACACATATCACTACGGATATGTGTTTCCCAGTTGGGGGAACACATATCACTAGGGAGACGTGTTTCCCAGGTTAAGGAACGCATATCACTAGGGATAAGTTTTTTCTAGGTGGGGAAAGACATATCACTAGGAATAAGTGTTTTCCAGGTCGGGGAACACATTTCACTAGGGATATGTGTTTCCCAGGTGGGGGAACACATATCCCTAGGGATATGTGTTTCCCAGGTGGGGGAACTCATATCACTAGGGTTATGTGTTTCCCAGGTGGGGGAACACATATCCCTAGGAATAGTTGTTTCCCAGGTGGGGAGCTCATATCACTAGGGATATGTGTTTCCCAGGTGGGGGAACACATATCACTAGGGATATGAGTTTCCCAGGTGGGGCAACACATATCACTAGGAATAAGTGTTTCGCAGGTGGGGGAACACATATCACTAGGGATATGTGTTTCCCAGTTGGGGGAACACATATCACTAGGGAGACGTGTTTCCCAGGTTAAGGAACGCATATCACTAGGGATAAGTTTTTTCTAGGTGGGGAAAGACATATCACTAGGAATAAGTGTTTTCCAGGTCGGAGAACACATTTCACTAGGGATATGTGTTTCCCAGGTGGGGGAACACATATCCCTAGGGATATGTGTTTCCCAGGTGGGGGAACTCATATCACTAGGGATATGTGTTTCCCAGGTGGGGGAACACATATCACTAGGGATAAGTGTTTCCCAGGTGAGGGAGTACATATCACTAGGGATATGTGTTTTCCAGGAGGGGGAACACATATCACTAGGGATATGTGTTTCCCAGGTGGGGGAACACATATCACTAGGGATATGTGTTTCCCATGTGGGGGAACACATATCACTAGGGATATGTGTTTTCCAGGTGGGGGAACACATATCACTAGGGATATGTGTTTCCCAGGTTGGGGAACACATGTCACTAGGGATATGTGTTTCCCGGGTGGGGGAACACATATCACTAGGGATATGTGTTTCCCAGTTGGGAGAGGTCATATCACTAGGGATATGTGTTTCCCGGGTGGGGGAACTCATATCACTAGGGATATGTGTTTCCCAGGTGGGGGAACACATATCACTAGGGATATGTTTCCCAGGTGGGGAAACACATATCACTAGGGATATGTGTTTCCTAGGTGGGGGAACACATATCACTAGGGATATGTGTTTTCCAGGTGGGGGAACACATATCACTAGGGATATGTGTTTCCCTGGTGGGGGAACACATGTCATTTCGATAAGTTTTTTCCAGGTGGGGGAAGACATATCACTAGGGACTCTTGTTTCCCAGGTGGGGGAAGTCATATCACTAGGGATAGGTGTTTCGCAGTTGGGGGAACACATATCACTAGGGATACGTGTTTTCCAGGTGGGGGAAGGCTTATCACTAGGGATAAGTGTTTCGTAGGGGGGTGGGGGACACATTTCACTAGGGATACGTGTTTCTCAGGTGGGGGATCACATATCACTAGGGATATTTGTTTCTTAGGTGGTGTAACACATATCACTAGGGATAAGTGTTTCCCAGGTGGAGGAACATATATCACTAGGGATAAGTGTTTCCCAGGTAGATAAGGTTCTTTACAAAAAAGAACATATAGGTCACGATTTAAACAGTTTCTTTTTCTTTTTTCATTTTACAACTGTTTTAATCATCCATTTTTTTCGCTTCTTTCCAATAATTTATAGGCTGCAAAAACCTTAAAGTAGCCGGTGAGAGCGCCTTTTGCTGGTGCATTTTGACAACCCTGCTATCGTACTAGGAAGGAGAATATGTTCAACAATCAATACCTTTTTGAGTCACTGATCATTTCCCTCTGTCATACAAACTATTGTGCTTGACTGAGCAGTGTGACAGTAAGGATGAGTAAAATGCTGCTCACTCTTGAAGAAGAGTAAACTGCACATTCTTTTAATCTCTTGCCAGAATGTTATGGGGACACATTTTAGTAATAATATTATTGTGTTGTTTATTAAAACGTTTGTTTACTGCAGAATGAACAAATTGACAAGACTCTTTCTGTGTTGTTACAAGAAGACGAACAGTTTTCAAACAAAACTCTGAGGTATAAATTTGGGAAAAATCATTTGATTAGTAAAGTAAAAGTCAAATCCATAGGTTTAGCACCTCCCGTGGTGAACACCCAAAAAATTAATTTCCTTGCCAGGTTTGTCTTCATTTATCTAGATGGTTATATGAACAGTACATGGTTTAACAACTTATAAACCTTTCATGATAACAAAAAACATCTTCTTTCTACTGCCAAAGTTTTACAAACAGGTTCGCGTTTAATGTTGATGTTGCATTACATGTAAAAACTATTCAATGTTATTATTTCTTAAGTTTTTTCCTTATGCTTGAAAACCTTAAAAACATCTTTCTTCCACAGAAATGAGGTCAGCTCCCTGCAGACAGAGGTGCAGCTGATACAACAAAGACTCCAAAAAATTGTTTCACAGAGGAACAAATTGAGGTACATGTACAAAGAAAGTGATTGTCCTCACAGTAATCAAACTACTGCAATTATTGTTTTATACCGTATTAAACTCATCCCCATTGATTATGCCAATCTGGTACTTCGGAAACTAGCAGTAGAGGCCTGAAGCAACTAGGCGCAGCAGAAAGGTATCCATGGCAGCCCCACAGTAATTTGGGAAACAACCTCAGCAGCCCGCACAGGAGAGTGTGCCTCTGGTGTATATTTTTTGTCTTACCAGTCAGGAATGGTCCCTTACCAGCTGAGCTAAAATTCAGGGAAAACAGCCTAGCAGAAAGCAGGACACGATCTAGACCAGCTGGTCACTTGCAAATGTGGTTGAAACAAATGGTAGCCCTTACAAATATGGCCAGATTTTAAACCTTTAATTCTTTTGCTAAAAATGATCTAAGAGGGCAGATTTAAAAGAGAATTGTATTTTATTGTAGCAAAAATTCAGAGCTGTTATTATCTTTTGTTGTTAGCCTCCATCATGCTGGCATAACTCACAAGCTTTCAAAACTAAGTTCTGTGGTTCAGGAAAACAAACAAAAATACAAAGCCATTCTTGAAACCAGCCAAGCTGACAACACACAGGTACTGTGTTAAAAAATTTACATCTATTCAAGTATTGTGCATCGCAAATTGAATTGAATTTCAAATCTTACTAAATCTGAGTGTATTGTAATTTCTGCGTAAACTATTTAATATCATCCTCATTGTCATTATCATCACCATTATCTTGTGTTATCAGTATCACCTTTTAACCATTATTATCAATAATAAAATAGTTACATGATGTTCATGTTTTGTTTGTTTCAGATGAATTCTGCGTTAGAGAAATTAGAGCAGTCTGTTTCTGAAATGACAGCATTATACTCTGGACAAGAAGGTACATGTACATCTGTTGCAGGTAAAATCCTTCCTTAGTGTCAATATAGGTGTTCAACCTTGTCGGATTCAGAATACCCTTTGTTTCCTCATCCTATTTATTCATAGGAGACAAAGGGAAATTTTAGATTATCCTTAAAATATACAGTGTATATACATGTAACCTACAACATATCATGCTAGTGCAATTTTTAAATTAAATTAATTTTACAGCCAAGGGATTTTTTTTTGTTGCAATGTGTTAGGAAATGAAACGCAAATAATCCTTAATATTAATTTTTTCACTCCTTTAGCTATAGCAGACAACAGTTACTGTGCCTTCAGCCTAACAGGCCATGAGTACAGGCACAAACCTGATCAGGGATAGACTCACTTGTACAATATACAATCTCTTTGCTTCAACTATTTCATGGCCTGTTCACTTAAGGGAGTGAGGTGCTCACATACACCATTGTTCTCGTTATTCTTATGACTGCTTGAACATCTTTTGTTACAAGACAATGATAGTTATATTATTACACCTCTGTAGGTTCTCCTTACTCTGTGACATTTTTATCACAACTCTCCTATGACAATTACTATGAATCTGAGGAACGATTCACCGGAGAACTTACTTCTTACACAAGGAAACAGTTCTTTGAGGTATGACTACTTGATGGTCAGTGTTAAAAGCGCAACTACATGTATTACCTTTTTCCAGTAAGACCATGGCAGATACTAGTAACAAACAAGTACAAAATTCTGGGGGAACCTTCCATAAGATTAGTGGAGCCCTTCTAAGTGGGGTTAGGGATTCAAAAACTGGTTTAATGTTGAGTTATAAACACTTGAAGCTAAAACAAAGGGTTTTTACTGTTGCTATGCATGCAGGCCCAACACAATGGAATTTAAAGGAGTTTCTTATTTCCCACATCATGGGCCAATTATGTATTCATGCAATGAGAATAATGATGATAGACCTGTACAGTGGAACCTCGATATAACGAAGGGCCAAGGGTCTGGCAAACTTTGTTTGCTATAACGATCGAAGTTTTCTTTTTCATTGTATTTTACTATTATTGGGACAAAGAAAATCATTTGTTAAGCCGAGGACTTCATTATAGAGGTTTGTTATATCGAGTTTACATTGTACACCACAGTAGCCACTGGATCATTTGATCTTGAGAAATACATCAGCCAATGATATGCAACATAACTTTATACTTACATGTAGGGTATAGCAGAGATGGCTGGGAGAGAGGAAAAGTCAAGATATGAGTTACTGGAAATCAGTGATCCCTCAACACTTCTGGTTAGAGGTGAGAACAAAAATTACCATAAACATTACCCTTACATCATAAACCAATGTCCAATCAATCCAAATGGCCATGAAAATGGTTAAGGAAATAATCACCTCTCTACAAGAATGCACCACCTTTTTGAAGTGCTTGCATCAAGTATGGCACTGAAAACTGTTGCAGTTTTCTGATTATTAAAAGTGTTAACAGAGTTCATTTTTTTATTAATCAGGAGAAAACAATGAAGTCAACTTCAATGACTGTCAAGAGCTTGCAAGACTACAAACTGTGTAAGTGAATTCTGTGATTTTATATCATCTTTAAAAGTAAACAGCTAAATCAACAGTACACAATGCAACCTTTTTTCTATGAATCACTGACTCCGGCAGTGAAAGTGTTAAATGAGCGTGAGTTATTTATTTACTTATTTTTGTGTGTTTGTTCAACACTAGGAAAACACATCCTTTTTTGTTGGAATCCTGTAAAATTCCTGGGTGTCCTGTGTAACCAACTTAAAAAAACTTTCAGGGTTTTTTTCTTGTTTTACTATGTATTAATTCAACACTATCTTTAACAATATTCTTTTGAAAGGTGCAGATTTACATTATGTAGCTCTTGCTGGTTTACACTTCTTTACGTGAATGCCTTAATAAGCTATTATAACCTTGCAGTTATGCTTCAAGTGAAAGTAAAAGAATTCATAACATGGCTGCCGCAATGGGAGTAAGCACAGCGCTCAAAGCAGCAGAGGAAAGAATGAAAAGTTTATCATGGGAGACAAGCCCTCCAAGCACTGAGAAACTAAGGTGATAATGAAAATACATAAAGTGGAGTGTACATACAATGTCAGTTAATCCGACAGGGATAATAATTGGGCAAAAAACACTGGTGAGAGACCTAATATACCCCCTATACAAATATTTTCGTCCCTTGTAAGACTTTAATTTCTGTGATATTATTTTTACAGTGATGGGGACAATGATGTAACTTGTTATGGCTGCACTCAAAGAAAAAATTTTTTCAATAAAATATTATTCAAGTTCTTTTAGAAAGTTGCTTTTAATTGGTTTTAAGCTTCACATGTGACGACAAAAAATATCAATCTGCTGAGCACCCTAAAAGTGACTTTTTTTTTTCATTGTTATTTTGATCAGTGCCAAACTGCTTGAAGTTCAAAAGGCTCTTTCTCAAGTCAAAATGGAGATAGGGGAACTTTCTGAGCAGGTGCTGCCTGGGCTGGTACAGGAGCTGGGAGAGCTACAAGCCACAAGTATCCTTAAAGGGGACTATGAACTAAAGATAGCAAGGCAGGATTACTTCACATCCAAGCAAGATCAGGTATCTGCGCAAAACACTCTGAAGAAATAGTTGCAGAGTAGCGGGGATGTAATTAGGGGGGGTGGGGGGAGCAGGGTAGTGTGGCTGGAAAGGGAAGAGGACAGGGGATCTAGGATAAACGAAGGAAGAAAAGTGTTGAATTATTACAGCACAGAGAGGCTGTAGCTGATGATAAGAAAGAAGGAGTAGTGTTTGTGAGAAGCACGAAGGTTCCCCCTTTAGGCAAGAATGATAGTTTGTCTAAAAACGTTTTATTATTTTTTCTTGAGGTTATCACTCAACTTTTGCTTCAGCAATCCCGTCGTGAGAAACAGGAAGGTTCCCCTTTTTGGCAAGAATGATAGTTTGTCTTAAAGCCTTTTATTATTTTTTCTTTAGGTTATCACTCAACTTTTGCTTCAGCGATCCCGTCATGAGTTTCTTTCCATGGCTCTTGAAGTTGAAGGCCGTAGAAATCGCAACACTCACCGTTTATTCAGCACTTTAGAGAGCACACTTGAGGACTCAGTCAAGGGACTTGAATCTCGCTATGTATCCTGCCATCATCACTCACTCATTACTTGACATTATCCCCTAACCCTGTATTAGCACACTGTTTAATGTTGTCTTAAGTCATTGCAAATTTTGGTAGGTCATAATGTAAGCTTAAGCTACTATCCCTGCAGCCGCTGTTTTACCTTCACGCAACGCTCTTCCCCTATTCTTTTGGTGAGGAATGTTGTATAACTACACAAAAAACGGCTCTGGCAAATTTTGCCGGAGGAAACGCCCGACATTTTGCGACACCACCACTGGTTTGGACGAAAAATGACGACTGTGGAACAAGCGCGTAAATTCCATACTCATGACGCGTCACTACCCAGAGCTGGGTAGTGCTTCTGATTGGTTGTACCGCAATGGAAATTTGCTTCAACCAATCAGTAGCACTACCCAGAGCTGGGAAGTGACACGTCATTAGTATAAAATTTCTGCAGTCTTTCGTCAGACGTCATTTCACGAGGAAACCAGTGGTGGTATCGCGAAATGTCGGCTCTTTTCTCAGGCTCCGATAAATTGCGCATGCGATGAATCACCCTCTTCTCTAAGCGGTTTGCATAGTCAGTACATTTACAGATTAATGAAGAAGCGCTAATGTTAGGTTAAATACAGTTAATTAACTTTGCTACAGCACTTGGGATCTTACTACAAGCAACTTTAAACGTATCAAGAAGGACTTTTTCTTAACTCATCTCAGACAGTAATGGATGAATATGGTGCTCAACCACCCCACCCCTCCAGGGGAACTATTGATAGCCGAGATCACTTCATGGAAAGGCTCTTTCGTGTACTTGAAAGCTCGCCTAAGGGGGAGGTAGATGGGACAAAAGAAATTTTCTTGGCTTTCAGTCAGTTAGTGGAATGGAGTCAGAAGCTAGCAGCTCAGCTCGAGTCCTTGACGCAGTCCCTGTCTTCCTCGGGCAGCAAACAGGAGGAGGCTTGGAAACAACTGTACGTTGATTTAAATTTGCTCCTTTTATTCTCTCTAGATTGCATGTAAATACATTTATCAGATGCTGGCACGATGCGCAGCGTGTTCACGTGGCCACATGTTCTAATTCCATTTCAAGAACACAATGTTTACATGTTATTGTTTCCATATAACTTATTTTTCTACTGACTGTAGATTTTGAAATGCTTCCTGAATTGCTATATCCATTGTTTTTCTCTTGTTTTAGAGAGCATAACCTTCAGCAGTGTGCGAAGACAGTTTATGGGGAATCTACAACAACAAGAGGTCTACCACAACTAAGTCCCCAGGTTTGTTTACATTCTACGAAGACGAGAACGACTACAAGTACGAGATTTTCATTCAATACTGAATAAAGTTGAACCTCTCCACAACAATCACCTTAGGGAGGGACAGAAGAAAGTGATCATTGTAGAGAGGTGGCCATTGTAGAGAGGTTTAAACAAGAGTCGATGTATGGACTATCCGCCAAAAAAAGTGGTCGTTGCGGAGAGATGACCGTTAGTGGAGATTCGACTGTAGTACCAGCGTCATTTTGGCGCGGAAACGTGATAGCCGTCGTCATTCTACTACGAGTTTAAGCGAGAATGTCGTAGTGGAGGCAACAAGTCATCAAACGTTAGAAGTTTTATCATTTTGCGATCGGAAGAGGGTTTAACCTCCTTCAATAAAAATTAACCGTGTTAACCTTTTCAGGTGTAAAATAGTAAAACGAAGCTATCCGGGGTGAATGTTTTTTAACAATACGCGGAAAAAACTTTCAGTCAAATCTCGTACTCGTAGTTGTTCTCTTCGTCGAATCTAAAGGTCTCTATCACTGTCGCCCACCAATCCAAGATCCTTACCTAAACAGCGCAGTGCGCATGCGTCACCCAGTATGTACAGTACCAGTGGCTATTTTTAAGTGTTGTTGTGATGGGTGACGGGGGAAGGTTGGAGTAGGGGGGCTGACTTTGGGGTTACTAGAAACCAGTCGAGCCGCTGCCTCCTATATTCATTGATAGATTTATTGTTTATTTATTTTTTTATCTATTATATCATAGTGTATAGCGGATGGCCTAAGGCAGTTGGATGAACTTCTTGTTACACTGGAACAGTCCATAAAAGACATCATAAAAGACTGCGAGTCCAAGAAGAAGGTACACAAGTAATGCTGCTACAGAGTTTTGGTTTGTGGTAAGTGGTATTATTTTCTTCTTGTTGCCTTACACCAGTTTTATTTTATTTTATTCTCCAGGTGCTCCGATCGGATAGCTTAAAGCTCATGGAAAGGGAACTGTTTATATATTTTTTCACGGATCCTCCTCGTCTTAAACGAGCCATTGCTGAGTTAGCAGGCAGGGTTGACGCCCATCTTGTATCATTAAAGTGAAGCCGGGGTACATAGGAATCTTGGTTAAACACGAAAACACTCAATCGCGGAGAGATGAAAGAATGCTAATGTGTTTCCGACCTTCTCTGACATCTGTCGGAGAGAGAAATATAAAGGAAGAAAACGAACTTTTTCGATGGCGCACCGAACTCGTCACCTTTTTTAAGGGGAGGAAAGAACCTCTCTCCTCCGCCGAGGTTCGATGGGGCGTTATTGGATTTCTGCTGCACGAAGTGAGTGCAGGCGCTAAAACCGAAAGATGCTTACAAAGCAAAATCTCGTGCAGACTTTGATTATCAACTAGAACTGATGCAACGCTTGATCCTTTTTAATGATTTATTTCAGAAAATGTTTCTCATTTTTACACCACAAGCACGGAAAGTATAGGTAAAATTCTCCTCGTCCTTTTTCATTGATTACCCAAAACAAAAAAAATGTCATTTACCAAAAATTTATTTCAGTGGGCGAAAAACGATCAACTGATAAAAGCACACGTTAGGCAGTAATAACGTGCTTATTTCAGTTGCAAAGTTCCTAGCGAAAATCTGCGTATCTAGCTAAAGCAGGATAAAAGAACTAATGATTCAAACTTTACAATTCTTGACAACGTAACAACAATAGCTCATAGTCCATTTTTTAAATACAATTACCGAAAACTGGCCTACTGCGTTGTTTATATTTTACAATTCGCCTTACAGTTTTAAAGTGCGAGTACACGTGAAAGTTAGTTTTATTAATAAACACTTGATTCGACCGAGTTACCAGTCTTTAAGTGATTTGTTACATAGCTGGAAATTTTTAAGCTGGAAGTTCATTAAACCTCGCTGTAACGGCGGTCAAAGGTCAACATTCGCAAGTAACAGTGCACTGTTACCCTCTGACGTCATAGATTTTGCAATGTTGCCCACTCAGAGATTTTGGCGAGAAACGGCTTCATTGTTAGATATCATGTGACCTCGAAGTAACCAATGAGAGCGCGCGCTGTTGGGAAAAAATCTCCAGCTATACAACGAGACAACGTATTAGGCAATCCCCTTAAAATGTTTCCTTTCCCTGGTCGACGTTACTGGCAAGTGGTCTTTCAAAAAACAAACTGTTAGAAACAACGCTACAGGATGTAAATTTTATTTAAATCTATAAATCAATGTGAGGTTATAATCAAGCCTTTTTTCTCAGAAACCCAGGCCCAAACTTGGACTCATACTGACGTATCGGTGAAACCTTTTCGGCACGACCCAAACAATCCACTCATTAAATTCTGTGATAAAAAGGACGTTGGGAAAGGAAACATTTGTGGAGATAACTTTAGTAAATCTTTGTGACCGCCTCCCCAGAAAAGGTACTTATTAAAATAGTAAAGAATTTAGAACGGGATGGTTGCCGCATAGTTATCCAGCAAAATGGGAGTTCTTAGGAGAAAATCTCATTTTTCTTTGCATTGACGTCTGTTTACAACTTTGCAAGGCAGTGTCGCCAAGATTTCGTATCGCTTAAAACTTCAACGGAAGTATTGGTATCAATATAATATAATCTCATTCAGGGGTGTTTGGGAAAAAATCACTCAAAACTATTGATTGCAGCTTGGTCACAGTTTACATGACCACAGTAAGTCTTTCTGTTGTCGTTCAAAGGCTGTGATGTATTTTGTACTCAAACAAGGAAAAATTCAACAACAAAAGTATAAACGATCAAGTCTGTCATTGTTCGTGGTACCGATGAATGTTTCGTCATGGCTCACTGTTGAAATGAAATTCATTGCCAGCAGATTTATCCGGCGATTTCAGTTGCTTCGAATCTCCTACAGCCAGGTTCCTCTGTAAGTTCAAGGTCATCCAATATTTGGCGCTGAGTGCCGAATGATACTATGTAGCTATAACTAACCAGTATATCAGATTAAACAGCAAAAACGCTAAAGGAAATAATACTCTACAGAAGTTGTTTAACGCTATCCCCAGGGTATCTTTGGTAATGTGACTCGGTAGGCCGCAGATCCTCTTGAGAAAACTTGGCTTCAAGATATTTTTTGACTTGAGACCCGACACGCTACGGACGATGGGATACACGGCCCCATGAGAATCAGCAACATAGTAAGATGCACGGCTGCGAGTTTCCGGTTCCTCGATCATCTGATGTGAAAAAAAAAATTGAGATAACCTTCAGATAACTGCATTCTGCTTATGCGCAGTGTGATGGCTGTTTTAAGCGGGATAATGGCAGCCTGTAATATACTTTCGACTGACTCCCGATAACTCGAACCTTCAAGGGAAACCTAAAAAAAGTTCGAGTTATCGGGAGCTCGAAGAAAATAGCAGGGAATAAGCAAAAAACAGTTTTTACTGCGCAGTGAAAATTTTGTAATCACATTTAATGTAGAAATGTTGAGTGAAAATTGAAAGATACTTCTAGATTATAAATCAGAAGGTAAAGTAACAAAACATTGTCTAAATGGAGCATGCTTTTTAGTTTTTGAGAAGTAAAGCTGTTTCACGTTATATTTGTGACAAACAACATCAGCCTCTAGTAGTAGACGATGTGCCAAAAACCGTCAATGGGAAATTCAATTTTTCGGACGCCAGTACCCTGTTGTTTCCCGACTTTTTGAGGGCTCAAAAGATGGTTCGGTTACCGAGGGTAAAATTACAGTAAAATGTATGACGGAAATCCATGGGAAATCGATTTTGCTTCAAGTTTGCGCAAAGTTCGAGTTAGCGAGGGTTCGAGTTATCGGGAGTCAACTGTAATTCTACAACACAAAACGAAACAAGTATATTGATAAAACACTTACAGTAGCATGGGCAGATAACTGATTTGGTCGCCTTTGAAAAAAAAAATCACTAAAAAAGTGTTTGTGCACTCTATTGTTTCCCTTATTTTCCCAACTTTTCGATTAAGCCACTTGTGGTAAACCTAACCGCGCGCTGGGAGATTGGTACCTGATGACGTCACTTCATGAATGAGCCAAAGCAAAGTGTGTTTGTTGTGTGTTATGGCGTTTTCCCAAGATCAGTTAACCTCAACACTGCTGGCCTCAGTTGTTCAAAAGGTGGATAGCGATATCCCTCGGAAAAATCACTATCCAGTGGATAACGCAATTGGTTTCCCTAATACTTGTCCACTTGATAATTTAACCGGTGGATAGGACTATCCAACTTTTGAACAACCGGAGCCTGGACTCTTTTAGGCGAGACACGAGATAGAGGGTCCTCAATAGGTTTTTCGGGATACGGGATTTCCCTTATTTGAAGCTCAGGATTCGGGATTTGGAAGCAAATCGGGCAATATTCGGGATTGAAAGTATACCCGCGAGTTACAATGCCGGAAATAACCCTCGGGATTACGGGATTGCACGAACTTTTAGGTCGGGATTACGGGATCGAAGAACACTTTTGGGGACCCTTGAGATATGGTGAACTTACCTGCATTCCATCTGTATGAGTATCACAGCTGACCGATCTTGGAGGCTTTTGGCGCTTGCTCACTTGTCGGTCAAATCGGAAGATCAGCAGGCACATTATCAGCGTCGTGAACACGAAAATGAACGAAGTAATGAGATACCAGTCGATGGCCTTCGGGTAGCTTACTCGTGGCATTGTACTGTTACTCGAGCCGAGCAAGAAGACAATCGTGAGCACGGTCGTGATTCCGAGGGCGATTCGGTCTCCGATGTTGTTACGATCCGTCCAGAACACGATCCAGCTCATTATGACCATGATTATGCAAGGTACATAGAAATTGATCAGATAATAACCGATTCTCCTGCTGAATGTGAACGTGACGATCATGTCTCGGTATTTACCTAAGTGAGTTAAAAATAAAAGTCGCATTTGCTTAATCTTTCTCTCCTTTCTCCGTCCAACTCCAGTAAAACACTACTGATCAACTCTCTACACCCGAAACAGAATTTTTTTCCAACCTTCTATGCATACTATCTGTAACAATGATATTGTTTAATTGGCTCTTTCTGAAAATTGGCAGGCAACACAGTTTTAATAGTCTTGCCCTTATTCAGACCGAGTGTTTGGGTCTTTTTCTAGCCCCCTGTGTACTCTACCGTCAGTGACTTCAAGTTTACCCAGGGGGGCGAGGTGTGCACGCTCCCCTTTCTTGGCTAAAATTTCGTTAAAACTGCCTTGAAGTCTGTTTTCAAGAGCCTTAATTTCTGGGCACAGATGTTCCCAAGAGTTCTTTTATGTCCAAACGTTGGTCCCCTCTTTCTGATTGTTCTGGATTCACCCTCCAGATTGACTACCAAAGATTAAAATCCATTTAGGGTCCAACAGTTAAAATCTTGTTATAATATACCAAAGGAGACCAAAGGACCAAGGAGGTCAAGGTCAAAGTTTACAGTGCAGCAATGACAGTAGCTTACCCGCTACATATTCGATTTCTTCCGTTCTGTACTCCGTGTTGGTCAAATCAAACTCCGCAAGTTCCATATCGAGGATTTTAACGGGCTCGTGATCCTTCCAGCGGTATTCCACCATATCTAATGTATAGGCGACTTAAGAAGATAAAAAAAACTCTTAAACTCTGTTCACTCGAGAAAGATTTCGTTGTTGGGGTAAAACGAGTCGTGTAAATGGAATGTTCACAGCGCACATTCTCGCACATTTTCTCGCGGTTTCTATTTTTTCGCATGGCCAAGGAAATAAATAACTTGGAGAAAAACGCCGAGGAGTTTGGAGACGAGGGTGAGAAACGAGAGGAAAGACCTCACATCCGGGGACTCTCTGCTTCCCGTCCCCCAAGCAAGAGAAGAAAAGAGATGCTGGATGAAAAGAAGAGCTGCGGGAACAGCGTTCCACCGAATGCAATTTATACCATGTTCGACAAATACAAGGCCAAATTTGTAGCATATTCGCCCCCTGTAAGGTTATTCGGAATCCAGGAAATTTTTGCTTGTGCATTCTGGAATCCTGGGTTTTGAAATCCGGAATTCAGCTCAAGGAATCCAGAATCCCCTTAACGACTGGATCCGGAATCCAGTTGTTGGAATCCGGAGTCCAGAGCTTGGAATCCAAGACTTACATGGGACGAGGCGTATGCTAGTAAGAAAACTAAATTGTCTCCTGATACTTACAACTTTCCAGTATTATACTGCATTTCTGAACGTCCATTGGAAACTTGTGTAGGTACATGCGACACGATGCAACAACAAATAGCCTATATAAAGAGTAAGAGGATTTCTAGATTATTCCGCATCGAAACAGACGCTTTTGCGTAGAAGGTCAGCGATAAGCAAGGTTTATTTCTGCCTACGTAGAAGTCACTTCTTTAATTGCTTTTTTTCTGTAAAAAATGTCAATGTTTAACTGTACAAAAATTGTGTCTTAAATCGTTTCTTAAAGTGTTTAGAAATTGTGGCTAGAACGCAAATGACGTTGGCTGATTTGTGGACCTAATTAGGTTCGAATTGAAGCAAAAGCTTTTTTGCCCAATTGGCTTTGTGTTGTTCAAAGTTATTGTAATTAAACAGATTGAGTTAGCTAGTTTAAGTCACCTAACCTACAAACGGTCCAAGCCTGAAGCGAAAAAGCGGCTTTTTCTGGCATTGCATCAAGTTTGTATATAAGGGCTCCGATGACTGACGTGCTAGTAATTGCCTTTTCCAAAAAAAAGAGCTCATTGATCAGTCTGAGTTATAGCTTACTGAAAAAAAGCCTGGTTTCAAACAGTTGATAAGGGTGAACTTGTCTTTTATACGGAATCTGTGCGTTACCTTGCACTGTAGTAAACGCGTCCATATTTAGATATAAGAGCCAGTTGGTTATCCTCGTACAACTTGTAGTCATTATTATTTGTAAAGTAAGTATCTGGTCGCCATATTTTCTCTGTATCTTTGCCTTTTACTGGTAGGCTGCCTTCTAAGCCATGTGCTAGTCTCCTATCCGTCCATTCTTGACGCAAATACATTGACGTTGTAAATTCCTGCAACAAAATCGACAAACCATTAGTCAAGAGATTTTCGCCTGTTGATGTTGTCTTAAAAGACTGTGTAGGTTCTTGACGTGATAAACCAATTACAGAAAAAACCAAACATTCAAAAAAGAGAACAATTTCTATCACAGTGATACGTTAACACCAGATACACGAGAGGGCAAGGAGATATTTGTGGAGAGGATTATAGTACAACGGTTCCTTTTTTTAAGGTGAATGTCATTTGTATGACGTGGCCTAAATTAACGTCAAAGTCATCGAATAAAACGCAGTGATCTAACGTACCAGTTGACATGCGTTTTAGTCATGACTGTTATGACGTCATCTACGTTAATTTAATCACCTCATATTAATGAGATTACACCAATAAAAATGGAGTAAAACTTAAAGTCAATACTACTGATCATGCTCGAAATTTTATGCAACAAGTAATAATCAACGCACAAAGTAGACTTACCATATTTGATTCCTTTATATTTGTAAATGACTGAATAGCCATGCTGAGGTATACTTTTACAGGTTTGCCTGTAAGAGACAAAAAAGCATGGGTAAAATGAAAAAGCGCACGAGACACACAGGTAACCCACGAATCAATAAGGGGTAACTAATAATCAAGAAAATGTTGACCACTTGAATGAGGTTTTCTTGTGATGAAAAAATCTCTAACTGCGACTATGAAAGTTCTTCTTTGCCGCGCGACTTGCTTAAATTTCTCGAGGCAAGTGGTTTAAAAGTTCTCTTTTATAACGGTGTCGTTTTATACTTGCGAAAGAAGAGGAACAATGGAGACCCTCAGAGGCAGACGGCTCAAACTACACGGACAAATCCTACCTGACACGGGGTACCGCAGCAGATGACTATTACTTATACATGGAATCGAAGATTTAAACTTTTGGCTCTGCAGTGAAATAAAACTCCAGTTCTTGATAATTGGGGTCGAACCAAGGAATTTCAAGTCTAGTACTCTGGGTATCGCCACATCCGTGATGTTTGCTGTAGTAAGAAGTTCTATGAACTCATGTGCACTATCCGTACATTTTGTGCTTTCTGTTCCCATATTGGGGAAGTTTGGCGTGGCAAGCGTTTGAAAGAAAGATGGAAAAGGAAATCGGGCGAGTGAGAACGAAAAAGACGCACGCTGCCTTCCCTTCTCCCTCGCGCCTTCTTCGCGTTCTAGCGGGTCTGTTGTTTTCCCTCCCTTTCGAACGTCTGCTGCCAATAAGACAATATGTTTCCTCTATTCAGTAAACTTGTTGCTAACAATTTAGGGGCAAGTGTAGGATGTTGACAGGAGTCGGTGGGGTAAGTTTACATCAGATTCAAAGTACGTAATTGAGGTTAAGAGGGAAAATTTCAGTGGGACACGAAGGGGGAGTGTATCCCGGGAGAAGTCAAGGGGAGCATCCACAGAACCCCTCGGCATGTATCCAACCCATGATGTTATTCGAAAAATTACATCAGTAAGAAACGTACCTCTAGCCCCAGGCCTTTCGTTTTTATCGTACTTATCTTTAAGACGCTGGTTTAAAATGGCGGACGCGTTTGGAATTTCACTTCTGTCTATGTCAGTGCTTTCTTGGGCAGAAGCTCTGTGTTAAAGCAAAAAAATATTTCTTGCGTGTACAACCCTCACTACTCCACAGAGGTTCAATGACGTGTTGTTGGATTTCCGCCGCGCAAAAGTAGCGCAGGCGCGAAACCCGGATTTTGCGCCCGCAATCACTCTCGCCAGGCCCCTTTGAGCCTCTGTGGAGGAGAGAGTAAACAACCTGCAACCCGTGATTACCCAATTGACAAACTAAGAAGCCCGTTAACCGTAACAAAAGCACGCTAATTTAAAGCAAAGAATATCAGGGTGGTGTCAGTGCAGGAGTGAAACACTACAACTTAGTTGTATAGACTTGAGATGATTAAGAAAATCTACTGCTGTAAAAATATTTAATAACCAAAGTTTTGAGTGCTGGGTTGTGGGTTAGCAACATACTCATCCCACAATTGCTTCTTTTCCTCTGACAAACGGTGTGCACTCGAAAATTCATCGTAATCGGGGAGCATTATCGCAAGTGCCGAAGGGACGAGTCTCGTAGGGTGGTCTGGGGGTGCTCCGAAACACTATTTTCAGCACTTGTCATGGGATATGTCTCCGAAACGTCGACCTCGAATATGAAAATGGCAAACAATTGCAAGTCGCTATAATTAAAGTAACTGAGTCTAAAGAAAGCAAATCCATCAACAGACTTGATGTGTCTGGTTCAATAGGTCCAGGGGGAAGTCCGGACAGGAAGGTCGACATTCATTAAGTCTACAGGGGTCTAAACGCGTGTACGTTTTTAATCGTGAAAACATACTTACCCAGGGCCCACATGTCTCATGGAAAGAAAGAAAATCAGGAAGAATAATCCTCTTATGAATAAAGCTGGCATATCTATTCTGTTAAATAAATAGGATCAGTTGGAAAATAAGTGCCTTCCGCTACGGAATAGAATTCGAGATGAAGCGTCAATTGGGGCGGCCGGCGGGTAAAGTCAAAAGTAATTTCAGGTTTGCTTTTCACTTAGGCGGCAAAATTATCAACAGTAGTCCAACATAAATGCAATATCGTTAATCATTCTCTAGAACAAAACACAAATATTTTTATATAAAAACAATGCCAAAATTAACGTTGCCATTTTTGTTGATCGAAATTTTGATAAACAGTTTGACGGTCGGTTTTGTCTTTCTTGCGGATGCATGCAACCAATCTAGTTATTAGAACAATTGTATACATTGAGAACTCGAAAAAAGAAAATTGATACCATTTTTATTTCAATGAGGTTGAACATTGTAGTTACTGAACTACGTAAATTGAGTTTTAGTTCTTCGTTAGGAATCTCTTTCATCATCAGTTCCTTGATCACGCAGATGTTTTTGCATGTTTCGTCATTATCACTTTTCTTGGATTTCGTTACCCATACTGATATTTATCTGAAAAGTTACTTCGGTTGCGAGAAAACAATGATCAAGATCTAAATCTAACCCGTTTAAATAACTTTTTGAGACCATAAATGGTCATAAAGTGAGATAATTCCTAAGCGCTTTAATTTTGTGTTTTATGTGTTTAATCAAAACTGCATTTACCCATCCTAACGGTATCATAACTATCACTTAAACCACTTTCCTCTGTTTTACTTGTGAACGGCCATTGGATAATTATAACCGATTCGGTATCAGCGCTTATCAAGATTTTTAAAAATTTTTTTACACTGTGGTTATTATAACGTTTTTGTCTCCGTTTTGTCTACTAAAAGTTTTCTCATATCTCTCATTTCCCACACTCAAAATGCGAGTTCTTTGATTTATGTGACACGCCATCGTTAAGTTATGTTTTTGAAGTATAATGAAATTCAGGTCACTAGATTTAAAAAAATAAAACTGTATTTGTATGAATTGCCATCGTTGTGGTCTTTTGAGCACTGAAGATAAAGCAAACAATACTATGGAAGTGTTCATCGCTGTTTAAACGTAAACACATTCAGAACAAGCTGTCAAAAAAAGCTTGGATAACTTAAAACGTGAAGTCTTAGTTCTTCTAATTTCTGCATTAACGACATAACTTCACGCAAAAGAACCAAACGCGACGAAATAAAAAAAATAATGATGATGAATCGGCTTGAATGAACTCAGTGTTTTTCTCAAATCTGGAAATCATGCGTGGATCGAAGGACATTCACAAAAAGGATTTTGAATTTAGTGCTTGTATCTATTTATAGAAGACTGAAATAATTCTTCTTGAAAAAGCTTGAGGGATTCTAGTAAATGATTTGATTTTTGGTGCAAAGAAAAGTCTTACCTTTCTAATTACTTACTGTTTAGAGCGGCAAAGACTCCTTGTAATAGAAACGACGATGCTACTAAAGTCCCCAAGCCTTCACAGTTAAAGGTTTTTCCATTTGCAAGATTTTATCTCCTGAAATCACATTTTACAGACAATTCCTTTCATAGGTTGCTCTACAAATTTGGAGCTGATTCTGAGTGAATATTGAATGAATGGAAATGACTCGTGTATCGTTAGATTCGTTTCGCATCAGTTAAATATATTGCCAAAGAAATTAGAAGGAGAAACCATAAAGAAGAGAAATAATTGAAAGTTATTTGACCATGGTTATTAAGTGTCGCATTTCATAAGTGTTTTATCGAATTAGTGGCTATCCCATGTAATGAAATATTTATCTTTTTACGTTAAAAGGTCTGTAAATACGTACCGCGACCAAAAAAATCAGCTTATTTTAAAGAAGCCTCAATCATAAAAAGTGCGAAAACACTTAGAGGGGTGGGGCGATAATAACTTGAGTTAAATTCCTGACAATAGCCGATTAACTGAGTAGAATTTGATGCATTTTTTGTTAAGCATCCAATATAGCTCTTTTAAATTTCATACTTAATAACAGTACTTTAAATTTATGTTATGGAATATCGTCACACTTTAAAACCTTTTGCTAGAAAATATATAATCCTTGTTCTCGCTACAGCAGTCTTCAGAACCGTATTATTGGGGTGCTCTTATCAAATTACAGACGGCTCGAACTTAGTCGCGTTACTATTTCTTTTCGCTTTTTATTTATTTATATTTATTTATATTTCCTTTATTTTTGGCAAGTCTACTCTTTGCCCTTTCGTTTTCTTTTTCTGTTCATTACACAAATATTTTTGATTCTTTGAATGGCAACAGGTGCTAGGGAAAAAAAGAAAAGTAAACTTCTTGTGCGAATTGCGAACTCAGAGACCTGCGTTATCGATTTTACTCCGATGAAAGGAAGTCAGTTTAGTTATCATTTATAACGGCCTGGCATTTTTTATGTACCTAGGGGGTGAAAATACGTCAATTTAATGTATTCTTCCTTAATTCATCATTATCAATCATTGTCATGACAGAGAATCCACAAAGCACATGTTCTGCTTGCATTGTGGGCCCGCGAGTCTGTCTTTGGATAAGGATGGAACGAACATTTAGGTTAATTATTAATTTTGATTGTGATGGCTATCATGTTCACGTCCCAACACGCTTATTTAATTTGTTTAGCCACCGCAAGCGATTTTGCTGCCGTTCTGTTTTCCCAGCACTTCCTGATACCGCACCGTTCTTCTGCCGTCCAACATCCCACGGTTCTGGTCTCACACCATTTAGGCCTGAATATACTCTCCACACATAGTTTTTGACAGGAGGGGAGGAGGAGATATTTATGCCTACCAAGCAGGTGTTCCGGATCATCTTATTAAGCCACATGGGGATTTTTCGGCGCGCCGACACCTATCAAGCTTATCTATCCCTGCTCTTGTCCACGCGCACGCAAGTAGCTTAAATTATGGCTTCCGGTCCCTTGAGAACACTGTAGACTCTGGCGTCTAGTGCGCTCTTTTTCAGTAGTGATGTAGAGATGTCAGTACTGTTTCTTTCTCTACATATTCTCATGGTCTTGTCTCATAATTTCATTTTCTTTTACCTAACTTTCTATAATTTCGTCACGTTTGGATCAATTTCTTGCAATATTTTTGGGGAGTACGAACTCCATTGTTTTGTAACCCAAACGTGCCTCAGTTGTGTCACTCGTTAATTTCAGAAATCAATGAAGAAGTAATTCAAGTGTTTGAGTGTAAGAAAAATAGGTGAACTATTGATACTTGCTTTACTGCCGTTCTCTCGTTACCGAACCGCTCCCCCCCCCCCCCCCCCCCCCCCCTCTCCATGGGGAGCAAGATCTCCATTTTGTTATTGATTTTGATTCGTAGCCCCGTGGACCACCCCTTATCATTGCCTTATTTTTGAAGATGAATTATTTTTACCAGAGGAACCTTAGGGTCAAAAATTGCAAGTTGTTCACGACTTCATTGTCTCGCAATTCCCAGAAGAGACTTGAGCACAAAGAAAACCAAACCAAATGTAGAAAAATGACCAGAAGGCCACGGAGTCGATGGTAGAATTTGAGTTTTAAAGATCAAATTGACCTGCGGTTTCACCCACTAACCGGGATAGAGACTTGATGTATGGGGACATTTATTGTACCCAAACTGATGGGTAGGTACCCAGAAACCATTGCAAGCTTCTGAAAAAATATTTCTCAAAATATAAAACTCCTCGAGTCGTGGAAAAGCCAAGTAAATGTGAGTACGATTTCTTTCTAATTTTGTTGTTTTATTTTCTCTAGCTATGTATGATTTCAATAGAACTCTTTCCTTAATAATTCCGCATTTGTCTGGCGTAGATACGAGCAAAACAAGGGTATGTGTAAGGTTGTAGTTGTTGCTATGATAAAATAAACGATGCCTACTTGATCGGAAACTGGACTTCTTCTGCCTACATTCAATTTACCACGGACTTAGGATGGAGGTTTTTATACCCTCCAATAAAGCTTTTAATCTCTTTCCTTGGTTTCCCATAATAAGACACAGATAATTAATAAGGTTATTCGTGAAGATTTCCTGACCGGAGCTCTCTAGTTGATTGCAGGCTGTCAGTGGACAACTGGAATAATTTGTAGCTAAGGAACGGTTAAGATTATGTTGCGCCTTTTGATAAGCTTGCTTGTGATAAAATTCCTGTAACAAAATTGTCGCTTTATGTTTCTGCGAGAGCTACTGGATCAACATCAACACTGAAGGTATTCCCCAGGGTTTGAGCCTGGCTGCGCCATTGCGCCAATCCCGCACTGCAATTGGAATTGTCCCTTTAAAAAACGGCCAAGGGGACAATTTGTCCCCTTCAAAATTTAGGGAAAAACTCGAAAGGAAGCACACACCAAGAGATTTATTTCGGTACAGAAATTGCAAACTGAAACAGAACGTGGAAAGTATATTTTATCGCACCTTTAAAGTTCATTCCAAAGTTACGTTTCAGTCACACTCTACTGCTATTTTTGTAGGAAATCTAAGACAGGGCTTCTGATTTTTCGCGCGGACGTGGAGCCGCGAAATTCACAAAAACACGAAAAATACCGTGAAATTCGGTAGAAATCTTATCAAATACATGTCTGTACAACATATTTGAAACTTATTTCAGCTATAGGGGCTATTTACTTGCCGTAAACTTGCAAATTTATCTTGGAACTTCGTCACTGAAACATGCAAACAGATTATGTTGCGAAAAACTGGGCACTAGCCATAGTGTTAAAGGCTTTGCCATTGGTTCATTTCAGGAGCGTATTGTTGTTGAAAGAGCAAATGATGACCTCTGTTAGAAAAACGTTAAAAAGGCTGGTCTGATCAGCGCAAAACCGATGGATTTCTAGCGAAATTTGCCATGAAAATAACCACAAAATCGGCTGTTTTTTACCGATTGCCTTCCGAAAACTCCCGCGAAATCGGCCGATTTTTCCACGAATTTGTCCCTAAAAATCCTGCGAAATTTGACTTTTTCTTCCGAGACCTATCAGAGGCCCTGCTAAGAAGACAAACGCCTTTGCATCAGCAGAAGGGTGTACAAATTTCTGTCCCCCTAAAAATGAAAATGTCCCCCAAAATTTTAGCCAAGGGGACAAATTGTCCCCCACTGATCAAATCCTAGCTCAAACCCTGATTCCCCTCCCCCCCACCACGTTCCTCTCCACAGTTCAGTCACATGAGGCACTTTTCCCATTATTATGAGGGTTTTTTATACCATTGTCTAAACTTTTTATTTGCATACACTTGTAGTGTTAATTTTATTGAAATAGTTAGATCTGTAATATCGTGCCTACAGAAATACCTTACTTTTCTTGTATTTAATTTTTTGGTTGTTGTGCAGGAGTGATTTTGGAGGACGGCCACCATCAGCAAAAGGATACAGACCCCCATCTGGTGCAGGGATGAGACCAGCAAGTGGAGCAAGAGGAAGAATGGCTCCACCAAGTTGTATCCTTGTTAAAATTAACATAAAAATATTTTGCTTTCTTGAAAAAAAAACATCAAGGCTTATGGAATTTTTTTTTAAAATCAATATTTATCCAGGGGCATCCAATTTAGCAGGGCTAGTTTAAATGGAGCCCTGACACAACACAAAAACAAAGACATTAAAACATTAAAACTAGAAAATTAATTAGGTTGTAAAGGCAACATGTACCAAGGATGTTACTATTTAAAATGGCGCTTTAGCTTGATTTTAAATTCGCTGAGCATCTCTACTTGTCTAATGATTCTCGGTAGGATGTTGTAGGTCCAAGCACTGTTTATTCTGAAGCTACCTTGGTATTTAAAAGTTTTTGCCAGGGAGGGTGCATCAAATCATGGCTTCTGGTGTTAAAATACACAATCATAAGTCCATAGACAAAGTGGAGTGCAGGTGGTCTTTTTAACATCCAACCTCATCTATTTAGCCTTTTTTTCGCAGTTTATCTGTAAGTAGTATACAAATGTACAGATTATGTGTTTCTTTTCCTTTACTTGACTTAAATATGAAACATTAGCCATGGGTAGGCCTCCAGGTAACAAAGTGTAATGTTTTTCTTGACTGTTCCTGAACAATTTCAGAATACTAAATTAAGTGATTTAGTTTCTCAATCCTTCCTTTAAAATAAAAAAAATAATTCTTGCTTATTAGCTTCTACTTAATTACAATTTATTTGTTTAATTCTTTCTTCTTTATTGTGTTATCTAGTCCTCATCCATATTACAATTTTTATCTCATTTATTTGTAAACTGTAAACTCTCCTTAGCTAGCCTTAGTCTTATTTTCATATTTTGCATGCATTGTTTCGCCTTGAATAGCCTTGCTAGCTGCTTCTGTAATGTTATTATGTGTTTATTAATAAAGTTTGTTTTTGTTGTTGTTGTTGTTGTTGTTGTTAATGTTCCTTGTTTTTGTGTCTTTTTAAGGTACCGGAATGAGAATGCCCCCTGGCACTGGAATGGTATGCCAGCTTATTTGGTCATTTTACATCTGTCATTATCAATTTTCAAAACTAATGGCAACCTTCATGATGCACACAGATATGTTCATTTCCCCCTTTTTTTTGCCACAAGCAAAAACCCATCATGTTTTATTTTCAGCCTTACGGCTGATAACCTGTAAACTTTCACTGACATTAAATAGGTTCCAGGTACTGCTCGACCAGGTTCCAGAGCGGGAGAAATGGGAGGAGGTAATGTGGAAAAAATATATATTTCTTTTATTTTAAGACTGTCTACTTTAGTGATCTTGAATAGGACTTGTGTTGGTCAAGACAATTTATCCCAGTTTAATTTCTTATTTTTTTCACTCTTCTTTCACTAAATCATATCTTAAACCTATTACTATACTTACCATACTGGGTACTTCTACTAAAAGAGTCATGGTAGTCAAGTGGTATGAAACACCTTGAACTTCTGATCTGTATGTCCAGGGTTCAATTCGTGCCGTCGTGTTGTAATAATATTGGGAAGCAGAGCTGTGACAAAAGTGTGACAGTGGTATGAGCACTCACCTCCTAACAATGTGGCCCCAGGTTCAAATCCTGGCATCGACACCATGTGTGATTTGAGTTTGTTGTGGGTTCACTTTCTTGCTCTGACAGGTTTTTCTCCAGGAACTCTGATTTTCCCTTTACCAGCACTTTCAATTCGATCTAGAACATATGGACACATTTAAATGAGTTCTGAAGAACTGCTAATTGCTTTATGGGTAAATACAATTACATTTTTTACATCTGTTTTGCTGATAGCCTTGAATGCACAAATCAGAGTGGCTGACAGACCAATGACAAAACAGGGTTTAACAGGAATGAAGACAGCTGCTGGGAGAGGTAAGAACATTAATTTACAGAATTAATCCTTTAAGCCGCAATATCCCCATATAAATTCTCCCAACTGGTCTCCATATATTTCCATAAAGAATAAATTGAGAGAATTTGATAAAAGATCAAAGCATTTTCCCTCAGGTGATTATTTTATTAGTTCTCCCAAACTTTTCTCTTGCTGATTGTGTTTTAATATTGTTTGGGAGAAAATTGATGTTTGTCACATCTTGGGGCTTAAAAGGGTTTATAACAGGTTGGGAATAGTGGCGATTTTGAAGGCAGTGGAAGAAGTACAGTATTTCTCTTTTAAGTACTGCATAATTAATTTACAGACTTACCTCTCTTAATTAATTTGTATCTTAACCCACAGGTCCCCAAAGAACAATCTACGATAAGTCTTACTACATGGGACAGATCCGGTAAGTGTGACTAAAGATGCACCTGTCAAGACCATGAGGGAACAGGGCGGGGGATATTATAGTTTAGGATTACTTAATCACATCTTTTTGATTTGTTTGCATTTTCTTTGCAATTCATTGTTTTTTTAAGAACTAGTTTAACATAGTTTTGAGGTTCTTTACAGCTGTACATTATTTTAAAGGCTATATTAGAGTTTCTGATATTACAGGGCAATTCTCAAAATTGTAACATGGTGTACTTCCGTATGAAGTACAGTCTGCCTTCCTGTCTCAATCTAGCTATAAACCACACGACAAACTAGATTGCTTCTAGGATTGTTCATTTAATATATATATATATTTATAGAATTTTCTTTTTTCTCTTGTACCCGCCTCAAATAGCCGTTGCTAATTGCGGGCACAAGCTTTGTAAGCTATATTTAATTTGAAATAAACTTGTTGTTGTTGTTGTTGTAATTATTACTTTGCACTTCATCAGCAATAGAAAACCATGATTAATACATGACTGTACATGGTATACTTTTTCATTATTTTTCAGAGCAAAAATGATTGACTTGGCAGCAGAGATATCAAAATTGCAAAAGGAAGTTGACTCATTTAACCAGGAAAATGCTACGTTTCTCACCTATGAAAAGCGGTAACTAAATATTCATAATCATTTGTTGTCTGATAAAGTAACAGTAAAATCACGTGTAAAAAGTAGAAAAGACATAGAGGTGAAGACACAAATGAGCTTATGCTACACTGAGACAAAGACATGCATGATAAATATAATGAAACAGTTTTTTCAGCAGCTTGCTTGCACTAAAATAAATGGTCAGAGCCCTGTAGGAAGATTTGTTTGAAAGAGCAATGCCAATGTATTTTGTTTTAGAATTTTCATTTATATTATAATTTATTATTTTTATTTAATAGTTAAAACAGCTATACATGTATCAAAAAATTATTGCTTGCAGAGCGGAGGGCTTGGCAAATGAAATCAAAGAACTTCAGGGACAACTAGCTGACTATAACGCGGTAAAAATAAGAACAAAAATTTTCATGAATTCCCAATCTTGCCTGCATTTTGATCTTCTTTTCAAAAGTTTTATTTTTTTTGCCATTGTCATTCACAGTCATGTTCTTTCTCTTTGTCACTCTTATTTTTATGCTTACAGTATTTAAAATCTCATTATTGTTATTATTATCTTTAATAACAGCTTTTGGACAAAATAAATACGGATACTGAAATGGATGATATTATTCAAGATTACAACACAGTAAGTGTTTTAGGTCTTATTTGACAGTAACCAGGGAGTCTTGGGAAAAAATTGTCTACTTTAACTTTCAAACTAAACTTTTATTTACATGTATTAATTGTTTTTTGTTTCATCTTTTTCTGTAGCTAAAAATGCAGAATGAACGTGAACAGAATTCTATTGACGAACTTTTCACTCAGAGACGAGAGTAAGTTCTGAAGATTCTAGGTTGCTTTTACTTCAGATGGAGCCTGTTTACTGTAGCCAGACTCAATGTAGATGCACGCATGCTACCTGTATGTGTTGCACTCCCCCTATGACTTCCCTCAAGTGGTTACTTGTGGATGAACCTCGTGGACATTGAGGATACAAAAACATTGTTGGTGATGCAATGAAAATGTTTTTGTGTAAAAAAAAGTTTGTTCTGAATCCTAACCCTTATTTAGTTAGACATCTTAGGATATCTTGCAAACACGTGCAACTTATTGTTAATAGCAACCTTTTGTTATACAACAATACTTTTAAATGAGATGACCATGGCCAGTAGCTTAGAATGACTAGGGCCTGATTTCATTGGTAATTGTTAGCAATAGACTAACAGGGGCGGATCCAGGGGGAGGGTGCAGGGGGTGCGCAACCCCCCCCCCCCCCTGGGATGACCTGCGGCCACTTTCTAATTAACACTGTGCAGTCGCTTGACAGACATTCAAAATCTGCTCTATTGTTTGATATGTGTTCTCAGCAGTTCACATTATGTTATTTCCTAGTCAAAAGCCCTCTTCTTCGTATTCGCTTTTAAAATTTTTTACGTCATCAGTCAGTTAGTGGTGCACCCCCTCCTAAGAAAAATCCTGGATCCGCCCCTGACTAAAGTATTGGAGCTGATTTTTATAATTTACAGTCATGTACCTCAAATCATAAAGTTTGTTTGTGGAGTAACAGGGTCTAGTAATTCCTCATTATTTTCAATCATTAATTTATTTTCAATGTTTTCTCTTAAAAGCAAAGAACACCAAATTAAGCAGCTGGAACTGGAACTTGATCAAGAAAGAAGAATGGCAGAGAGTTTGGTGGAAGACATGGTAATTAAATAACAATTGCTTAACAAAAGTAGTGGGTTTCCCTCTACTTGATTTTTAGAACACACGTATGTTACCTAAATTATTGAATACAGAGGCCAATTTAATAAATCTTTTACAAGTGTAACCACTGTTTTAAAGTCTGAAAACAATAGCTACACTTGTAAATTCTGTAATTTAAGTTTTATAAAATTGATGCCAGGTTGGACTGGTTACTGATACTTATGTTTTATAACAGTAGCCTTGATGTGGGTGGATAGAATGACCTCATTTTAGTGCTAGTTATGAAAGTAATAGTAGCGATCACTTCAGCAGGTGGGAAGAAAAGAGTTCCACCAATGCTAACAGTTGTTGATAATGTTTTTGTCCATTTTAGCCTCCTGATCAGAGAGCAAAGTATGCTAAACTAAAGAATGTTAACAATTCACTCCAGTCGGTAAGTTTTTTTTCTTCCTCTTTTCCTTCTTCCTTGGTTTCTTTTTCCCTCCACTTCTTTGTTTGTACCAAAGATGAGTTCAGACTTCAATAGCAACAAAGACAATGACAGGTGCAATAATGAAATACTGACTTGGACATTGCTTCCTTCTCAAAACATGAAACAGAGGGTTTTGAGCGGCATATGTAACTCTCCTAAGAGGACCTCATCATACATGACTGTAGTTAAGATTCTTTAAAAAAAAAAAGAAAACAGCAGCAAAACGTTATTAGCACATGGCATATCAGTTATTGGAAATGGACAATAAGGTAAAGGCGCACACAAGTCAAAGGCCCAAATCGCCAGAGCTTATCCTGGTTTCATTAGCATGAAGCACCTGGGAGTATGGCTACTTCCCCTGTATAAGGCACAAGTGTAATAAATGGACCCATGGACGGGATGCTAGTCCATCGCAGGGTTACCCCCCAGCAGTATGTGGCCAGTACTCACTTATACACCTAGGTGAAGAGAGACAAAGTGGAGCAAAGTTCCTTGTCTAAGGAAACAACACAATGGGCGAGGCTTGAACCCCAGACCTCCAGATCCGGCGTTTGAGGTGTTAACCACTCGGCCACACATGCCTCCATGAAATGGACAATAGTTATTAGTACTTCTTGTTGATTTTGTTGATTTTTTTTCGTTATACTCTTCCATCATTGTATGGTATATTACTGACAGTACATTCATCATTGTTACAGGATCTTGAACGAAAGCAACAGGAATTAGATGCGCTAACTACTCGCATTCAAAACCTTGAAGATGTAAGTACATTTCCTAACATAAAATGAAGGGTAAACAATCTTCTGATACAACATTGTGTGCCACTCTACATGTTGCTTGTTACTTTCTATGCAAACAGTTTACCTTTCTCATGAAGTATAATTACTTGCAATTTTCATATCAAATGTGTAACAGGAAGTTTCCAGCTCTCACATCAAGCAAGAAGCCGTCACACTGTATGAAAAACTGAATGAACTTGGAGAAAAGAAACAGAGTTTACTTGATGAGATGGAGAAGGAAAATAAAGGAACTCCTGCAGAAGAAAGAGAAAGACTTCTTAAACAGGTACAATAATTAGGATCATGAACTATTTAACTCGAGGAACAATTATTATTCCTCGAGCCCGAATGGGCTCTGAGTAGATAGGCCATGAGGCCGAAGGCCAAATGAGCTATCGGCTCAGACTGAGATTCGGGCTCAAGGAATAATTGTGTTAGTAAAATCCAACTAGCTGATCAAAAATATCGAGACAAAACAACTTAAGCAAGCAAAAGGAGATTCAGCCGCCATTGTTTCGGTTTTCAAAGCCAGTGCTTTTCGCTACTAGTGGGCTATAACATATAGCCTAGTAGTAGCTCAACCAATCAAAACACAGCATTGATTATAGACTACTACTTGGATTTTATTGAAACCAAATAATTCCTTATTACAAAAATGAAAATAAAAAACCTACATTCTCAGCAGATCAAAACATGGAAGTCACATGTTTTCCACGTTTTTAGAAAATGAAATTTGCAGTTTTCGTAAGTTATTCTTGATGGTCATGACTACCACCCTTGTTGATATTATTTTAATTTCTCCTCACTAAGAAATGTACACCAATGATTATCTATCAAAATAGTGGTCTAAAGGACTAGCCGTCCTTTAGTCATCCATTATGATGCTTTAACTGAAACTGTTAGCAGCGTTAGTCCGTTCAGATTTAAACTGTGAGAGCATTGGTTGTAAAAAACTTGAGTGTTAACTGACATCCCATCATTAATTAAAAGCAATAATTAATTCTAATAGCGTGTATCTTCCATTAGTTCTGTGAGGACCATTGCTGAAGAAGAACATCACTCCAGTGCTTAGTTTAATATCTCACTGTGGTATGGACTCTGGAGTTAATGGGAGAGATATACAAGTCATGTAATAATTTAATAATTTATTTTTTTAATTTTATTTTATTGCTTACAGGTGAAAGAAGATAATCAGGAGATTGCCAGCATGGAACGAAAGTATGTGACCATTCTATAATCGTTTTAATTTTCACAGTTTAGATTAACAGTCTTTTGTAGAAAACACTCACCCAAACCAAAAACAAAAAACCTATAATGTTGGCAAAGCTCTAGCTTGTAAGATAGTTGTGAAAGCTAACATCAGCAAATCTGTCGTATTATCCAAGCAAAAGAACCTTGTATACAACGAGGTTTTAAAGCGTTTTTGTCGTTTGTTTAGGACCGCTGAACTTCGAGAGAAGATTGAAACATTGAATGGAGAGATTCAACAGTTGGACATGGACCTTGAAGAACATCAAGGTAAACATTTATCATTGCAGCTTGAGTTTTCTTCGTTCATTACAGAAAAAGAACTATGATTTTTCAAATAAATGAAAATGTCAAAAGTAGGTCGCTTGCAGGAAGTCGTAGCAGTACAAAAGTGAAGTTTGTTTTTTCAGTGAGTTACATGTAGACAACGCTTTTTCAGTGCATTCAAGTGAATTAACAAAAAAATCTTTTTCTTTTCAGGTGAAAGAAATGTCAAATACAAGGAATTAAAGAAGAGAGAAGAAACGATGGATGGTAAGTCTGAACTGATCAGTAGTAAAAAATAAAAAAATAAGAGTTTTAATTAATTTCAACCTAGCCATTTTCTGCAATTCAAGGTTTTTATGCAATTAGGAGAGTTAAATTTGAAAACGAGTTTGCTCTGTTTCCTTGTCAGATTTTCTGGATACTTTTGAAGAGGTGAAGGCAAACGAACAGGTTGGTCAGCAAATTATTTCCTGGTACCCAAAAATAACTTTATTTTGTCTGCACCATTTACCACTGATTTTTAAAGATAATATCATTTTAATGTGTGCAAGTCATATGTGTCATGTAGTTCCCCACCAGCCTCCCCCTACTCTTATCACGTGTGTTACTCGTATAGCCTAGCACACTGTGGAGTCCATCCTGCCGTTTTTCCACCAAATGTTCCCCAAAGTTAGGGGGAGAGTTTGGGGGGCTCTGGTCAAAGTAAATTGTAAATGGTCGCAGCGTTTGACTTAGCTCTGATCTTCTTTTCACAGACGAGGAAGCAACAATTGGAGAACACAGTTGTAAACATTCTGGAACACATCAGCAGAGTAAGTAAACTGTTGTATCTTCATATTAAGGACTGAGAAACAAGCGTCGGGAACTTGATGTCGATAATGCTTTTAGTCTTTTAAGTCAGGCAGTTGCAGTACTTGCAATTCACTCGTTAGAGTATCCAAATAAATACTTCAGAATTCAACGTAGAAATCAGATGCTTAAGTTTCATTAATTATACTGTTTGTTTTAGGGAATGGTACGAACAAAACACATGCCCAGTCCGGCAGAGCTTCAACGAATGAAGGTACTTTAAAGTTAATGTATTTGTGAAGTCAGCTCGTTTTGACTCAAAAGACTTTGAAAATGAGAGAGATCATATTTGTCACCATCAACATCATAATTTAACTCTTCTCATTAACTTTAGGATGACTTGAATTTTAAAGAGACGGAGATGCACAAGTCGCAATCGACTGCTGCCAGTTTAGGTTCAGGTAAGTCCTTCCTCGCTTACACATAACAACTATTTCATTTTTAATTTGCGATGTATAGCAACACGATGAAAGTCATTGCAAGTCCTTCCTGGCTTACACATAACAACTATGTCATTTTTAATTTGCGATGTATAGCAACACGATGAAAGTCATTGCAAGTCCTTCCTCGCTTACACATAACAACTATTTCATTTTTAATTTGCGATGTATAGCAACACGATGAAAGTTAATGCAACTTCAAAAACTCACGCCGTGCTTTAGAATGGTCTCGTGAAGTACAATCACGTGAAGTAGATCGAACATTTGTATATAGCGCTTTGGAAAGGTCTTGTGATGTACGATTATGTGTCCTAGGCCTGTTATTTGTACACGGCGCTTTGGAATGGTCTCATAATGTACAAGCATGTGACCTTGATACGATGCTTTGGAATGGTCTCGTGATATACACTTTACAATCACGTTACCGATAAGATCAACCGTCTGTGGAAGACGTGCTTCGAGTCCGTATTTTTTCATTATTTAATATATCAATATAACTTGCGGTTCGTTTTTATATTCGTTTTTTCCCGGTGATCAGAACACACCCGGCTGCAGATGGATCTGGAAAAAGTTGAACAGGTTAGAATTATATTGTATTGCCAACAAACACTTGTTTTTGTAAAACTTTAGTTATAATAGCGGTATTATAACATGAACTTTACTTCCACTCATTTAACAGCTAGAAACAAAAATAACAACGGAACTGGAATCTTTGAAAGAGAGGATCAGCACAATGACTCAGGTAAAGTTATTTTTTCAAAACGTTCTTCATATAACATAGCTTTGGTGAAGGAAGATCTACCCTGGGTTCCAGAGGCTTTGTCATGCCCGGTTTCCGGTTTCGGTCAAGTCTTAAAAAGTGACACGCGGGAAAAGCCTCTGGACCAGAGCGCCATTCCTTTGATAGCGCCGAGCCAATTACAACCCAACGTACACCAAAACATCCAGAATCTGAATGCTTTGCTGATTGGTTCCTTGGAGATATCGAATGTTTCAAATGCTCTGATTGGATTGCAATCACAATAGGCGCGTGCTTGTCCGGCCGAAGACGTGTCGGCCTGTGGCCGACGAAGCTCCTTGTCGCACGCGAGAAAAACTTCTGCTACCCAGGGTAAGGAAGATCAGATTAACGTTCCTTTTTTACTACTTAGGAACTTGATACGTATAGTGACTTGGATACTCTGAGAGAACAGTCAGAAGAAAAGAAACGGGTGAGTTAACAATCCCTGTGTACGGCTGCCTAGAAAACAAACTGATTTTGTAACGTAAATGTTAAATAATCAATCCATAATTTCCTCCCTCTTAACTACCTCTCTTACCGTGAATTGCACTCGGGGGAGGGGAGGGCGGGGGGACACTGGACATTATTTAGGGGAGGTTTACTATCGACAGTCGAGACTACGTGTCACGTGTCTTTGTTGTGGGACAATTTTATGTTTGGTTTAAATTCTGTTTTGGGTTATAGTATTGTTTGATGATGAGTTAAAAGCAAACACAATATTGGACCACAAGTAAAAAGAAAGGCGGATTTAAATTTGGATTTAAACGTCAAGGTTTCAAGGCCTTACGATCAAGGGTTACTTAGAATAAATGTCTTTTAATTTTTTGGTTTGTTTACTTACCAGCGTCTGTACGAGGAAAAAAAAGTATTATCATCAAGAAAGGAAACATTTAAACAACGTAAGTCTCAGTTGTTTGTTTTAGGATTTTTCTCTTTCTTTCGCTCCTAAGAGCTCTCTGTTTTCAATCGATATCTGTGGATGAATATGGCCTTTTTCAGGACAAGTTGATGCTGGGTTTTCAAAAAAATCTTTTTTGCACGTTATGTTAAGAAACTGTCAATTCAAGTACATTGCATGTGCCTTGCTGAAAGCATAAATAAATGGGTGAAGGGGATAGCTGTCAGGGGGACGTTGAGTCCACTATCAGGACTAATTTGTGAATTTGTTAATTTAATTGGTCAGGAAATTTTACATTTATCAGAAAAAAGTCCTGAAAAACTTTGGCTGTGGCAACCATGGCTGGGCAGACATCTATCATCATTAATCATGCAGGAAGTTGGTCCCTCTGGCACTCGTTGAATTTCAATTTCATTGCACTATTGTCAGGGTGAAGCCTTTTGTAGATAGCTTGAGGTGTTTAAGTACAGTAGTTTAGGGTTCGAAGTGAAAAGGTTACGGACGGTAAGAAAGTGACTATCGTGAGGCAAACGATGAACTAGACTATCGTGCATGAAACACAATATTATTTAAAATAAGAACTTTCGTTATATAAAAAGGAGATTTATCAGTCCTCTTCTGTATCATTCAGATGTCCAGCGACTGTCCTCATTCTATGATGCGACCAGAAGCAAACTAATGGAAAACGAGACACATTCCCAGGTATTTTTTCGTAGACGACACCAATCATTAATTTTTCCATCATGCGGTGTTGACTCGCATGATTAGCTTTTGTTCCACAGTAGCTTGGATGCCATGCTTCTTTTACCTGCTCAAATTTCGCGCTCAACCTGAAAACCTTCTTAGTCTCTATTGTCTCTTTAAGTGCAGTACTTCAATAACAGTCGCTTAAGCTTCGCAATATGCCGATGTTTCCCCGCCAACAGACTTAAAGAGCAATAAACAAACCTGCTTGTACTTGTTTGTATTGTATCCCCGCTTTTCGGTATCATAAACTTTATCATCGTCTTGTTTTCAGCTTGGTAATCTGGAACGGAAGTGGCAGCATCACGAACAGAACAACTTTGTGATGAAGGAGTGTATCCTTTTATGTGTCTTGAACATTGTCACCCATATAATAGGTGCAGGAAATCTGCGTGCTGTGATTGGTTTATATAATGATTATAGTTTTTATTACACCAAAGATACACCTTTGACGTCATAGATTTTCTATGATGTTCGTTCTGAAACTTTTGGCGGGAAACGGGCTCCTTGATAATTGTCATGTGATTTTTAAGTAGCCAATGAGAGCGCGTAGGGAGGGATCTCAGCTACCTAAACAAACTCTTTAAAGCACAAGCCTATATTTAAGTGGTAAGCGAGTCGTGCAGACATCGTACATTATCATGTTATATACCATGAAATAAAACTGTTTTCAAGTGAAGTATGAAATCCTTAGCTCTGATTAGTTATCGCTCAAAAGAGTATGGAGAGCGACTATCGTCCCATGAAACAAAATGTGACCGAGCAGTTGGAGGATATTAACAAGCTTTTGATTCAGTCTCTCTCTAAATAACTCAGTGTAAACACACGGCTTACATGTTGTAACTCAGCCTAGTTGGAGGATATTGACAACCTTTGATTCAGTCTCTCGCTAAGCAACTCAGTGTGAACACAAGGCTTACATGTTATAACTCAGCTTAAACGCGTGCTTTGTACATTATTACTTAAAAAACTTACATATTATTTAAAGAGTCGTAAGTGTTGTGTCATGTTACTTTCGTCAGTTTTGTGGAGTCGAAAGAGTGTCTCACCTGTCATATTCAGTTGTTTATATCGCATAACATCTTGTCATGAATGACTTTGGCAACGTTTATTAAACTTTCCTCACTCCTACAGCATAAAGCGTGCATTTATTTGTTGTTGTTGTTGTTGTGGTTGTTTTCTTTTCTACAAATGCAATTAGGACTCATCTGTTGTCTACAATTTGTATTTGTATCGTTTTTCAATGGGTGAAATTCGCAGAAGGAGTTGTCTTCAATGTTAATGTTTGTCCCTTGTAGTGTAACAGAACCTACCACCGGCTTATGGTTGCCATATACTGTGATGTTGGAGTGGCAGCAGCTGTTACGGCACATATCATCATCATTATCATTATGATCATCATCCTCATCGTCATCATTATCATTTTCATTATCATTATCATAATTATACTTGGGCCGTAGTTAATCCAGTTCAGCGAAAAACTAATACACAGGCATGTACCTTTAGAACATGCTTGGCGTTCGGAATTCAGTTATTGACTTACTTTATTATGAAAACAACAGAATTTATGAGCCAGCAGCTACTTAGAGGCGCATAGCGCTGGCCCTTTAGAGTCCGTTTGAAGGTTTTTGGCAAAATTATGAACAACGCTCAGGAGATCGAGACTGTGACTAATGACTAATGTGTCATTATGTTTGATTTAATATGAAGGATGGGGGACAAAAATTGAATGGACATACAGGGCTAAGCCCCAACAGCTTTCAATTAAAATAAATACGTACGTGCCTAATGTTTTTATTTTTCAATCAGTATTCATTTTTCTAATCCACCGAGAAATGATAATTGCGTGTACAGACCGCTTCCTAATTTGTTATGAGAAAAACAAAATTGGGAATCCTCGCCATTTTCACGTTTTAACTATGTGAGCATACATTCTACGCAAAAACATGTGATACCACACACGAACCGCAGTTTATTTTAAATCTATTTTAGGCAATGAAAAAGACTTCATCATTTCATACACGTGCTTCTAATGAATAAGTCTTTAATGAACTTGCCAAGAGGCGTCCGTCAGACGCCTTGTTTTTCTCAAGAAATCACTAAAATACTTGCTTCTACGGGAAGAGGTGAGTTTTGCATCCTTTGAATTAATTTTAAAATTTGCTCCTTCACTCTTGATCTGCTATGTAGCCGGCAAATGTAAGAATTGCTACAATTCGAAACATAGAAACAAATAACATAACAATACAAAGCCGCAGTTAGAAAATAAAAAACTACAAATCCCAGAGCGGAAACGTTGTTCGAAAATTTTTCACAAGAGAATGGGATTAAATCGTCCTCAACATAGCCGCATTTTTATACTTTAATCATTGGGAGCTTAGTTTTTTTCTTAATGTTAAATCTATTTGTTTATCTGCCATTTTTAATTGTTTATTATTGTACAACGCATAAATACTTATTTTAATATTAGCTGTTATTTATTTTTAATGAAGTATTACTTATTTTTAAGATATACTCTAGGATTAGACCATAACAATGGTTTGAATTGAAAAAGACGATTGACACCTTAAAGAGGCGATAACGTAATAGCTATATCTATAATTATACCATTTCGAGGCTATATTGCTTTTATCGAGTGCACAACATTAAATGAACATCAACTGTGGTCTGTGTTAAAGACGATTTACACTAACCAATTAGAAAAGCGAGTACCCAGAGGGTCCTGCCGACTCATATTCGGTAGAAACACTGAATTCTTACATGAACGCTGCTTACTTGACACCAACCTTTAAAATATTGCTGGTACTAACCAAATTTTTCCACGAATTATTAGCTTCCTCTTGAACACAGCAAGGAGACACAACATCATCGTAAGTCTGCACGACAGTATGGTAAGCGTCAAGTATGTAGATAAGCAAAGTTATGTTTAGTGTTTTTTCCCTCTGTCGAATGCGTTTCATGATGCATCCCTCGCCATAGTTTTAACTTTTGATTCTGTGGTCGTTAAAAGGTAACTAGGGTTTAGTTCTGCCTGCTAAAGATTGTTTGTTACAGGTGATTTTGTCGTTAAGATTTGGATGCACGCTTTACAAGAACAACTTTCCGTGCATATGGAAATGAAACACCCGTTTTGTGGGGTAGCAGAAAAAAGCTTTTCACTTTCAAAAACATAACAGGGATATTATGTCATATTTCTAATCCGCTGATTTTGTTTTTTACTATTTTCTCAACTGTCCAGATAGAATTACGTTTTAGACCATCAGACACAATAAATAATAAAAAACATTCTCATTCTAGAAGAACTGCATTTATTGGAAGTGAATCCTTGAATGCGAATATTAAAATTCAACGTGTTTAATTTGATCGATTCACTGCTTGTAACTACCAAATTACGCACTACCCTATGATAAGACGTGTTCACGGTCTACCTCACCCAATATAAATTAATACATATGCGACGTTAGATAAAATATTTTCTTTTTTCCCTGCCTAGTTAATGCTAATTTTGCCATGTTTCAGAGATCAACGGAACTATGACGAACTGCCAATCAAAATCGAAAGCAGATGTAAAAAAATCAAACTCTAAATTCGTAGTTATTGTGTTTTTTTTATTACTTTAACAACAAACCATTACTGATTATAACTTCGCTTTGCGTGGTACTCAGAGAGTTAAAAGTTAATTTTGTTCCTCTTTCTCACTCTAGCTCTCTTTCCTTTTGCCTTAAGCGTTTAAAAAACTAAGTTGCTGATTGTTATGAACAGCTGCCTGCGAAAATGGAATATGATTATTTTTCGAACGATTATATGGTCTCGATGCGACGGAAATTACCAAAGAAAAAAACGCATTTTCGTCATAACGCATTCAATAAGCTTACAATTAGGGCACAGGATGGCGGCCATAAACAATAATGTCACTTGTTTTTGTTTTGTTTTGTTTTGTTTTTCGTCTTCTTTTTATAGCACGCTTTTGAGTATAACATGTCCTACTTACTATATTTAGGTATAATATAAGATGCGAATGTAAGTGTTAATTTAAAATTTCAAGACCAGTCAACCAAAATGTTGTAATGAAACAGTATACAGAATGAAACATTCAGTAACAGAAAATTGCCATTTGATCATTTCACGCACAGCAATAACGGATCCCTGCCAAATTTGTATTTGATTAAAACCATGCGCATATTAATTAGCTAATTAACTTAAACAGGGTGGATTTCCGTTGTCAGGTCAGAATGTTTATGCGCGTACGCGCAAAAAAGTTTTAGACGTAAATAGAGGCAATGTATGCGCTAAGGTCGCGCGCAAAAGTAAAAGTTGACCGAGCCACCTTAAATAAATCGTTGAATGCGTGAAAAAAGTAAACCATAGTAATTCTGGTTGCCTAAGATTTAAAACTTCTTTTGTGTGATTCCATGAATGCTCATTCTTGACCATATTTTTCTGTATTATAAAAACAAAAGTAAGCTTGGTGTAAGTGATCTTTATATCTGCTTCAAGTGAGGTCTGGATTCATCTCAATATTATCTTGGTTTGTATGAAATAATAGCCGTTGTGAGAGAGTTGGTGCAATGTCCTATCAAAACTAAATCAACCTCAGCGGGCATTTTAGTAGCCTCCCACGCTGACGCAGGAACGCGTGACAACCCCTAAGAACGTGTGCGTGGGAGGCTAGCATTATAGTCGAATCTTATGCGCCATGTAGTCCCCTTTGCTCTTTTAAGAATAGCATGTTTTACCCCCGATCGGGGCATCACGAGATAGAATTTCCCATCACCACCCTTTGCGCTCGGTACATAAGTGCATTTTGCAAAATTTTAGCCACATTAAATTTCTGTCTTTCGCACGTTTTCTCCTCGCAAAAACGTTTCATTTTCTCCGCCCCAAGATGCAGAAGACTTTCGCGCTGTCTGCCAAACTTGTCCAGTTTTATGGTGCTGTTTCTGGCCATTCCAGCTCCTCCAGTCTGTCTTTCCCCTTTCTCTCTCGGAAGTCCTCCTCCAGGTCGTCATCGATCTTCCGGTCTCTTCCAACGTAGCGTTAATACATAATCGCGATGGTTCTTAAACAAAGTATATTACTTGCATTTAGGCAGATGATGAATGACTGATACTGGGTAATTTTATAGCAGCCATTATTATTTTTGTACATAACTAACGCAATACACCTTTTATTCAGGAGAGGCTTTCTGATGAACAAATTGAAGGTAATGTCAGTAGCAGTAAGCCTGCCCCAGCCCTCTCTCAGACTTTATCTCATATGAGGCCTGGACAACGAGTTAGATTATCAGATTATTTACAAGTTGCTGGTTTGTACATGACGTCATGGCGGCCATGTTGATGGTCAAGAACAAAAGTATGTCTTTCCTCTGGGAACTAAATTCCATTTTCATTTAAATTTTTTATGAAAAAATTGTATTGTATTGACCCCCAACATGGCCACCTTGTCACGTGGTTGCAAACCAAAAATACGTCCTTTTCGCCAAATGAACTCTCAGTCAATCAAAGCACTGAAGAAATTCGAAGAGTGGAGTATAAGATCAGTGAAGTTTTTAAGATTTCATCAAGATAATATTAAGAACGGATTTAACAGGGATTAGGCAGAGATAAGTCACGATTGGGAAAATAGTTTTAAGTGTGTGAAAGTCTGCCTTGAGGTCGTTTGTACTGTCATGATGCCAATAAACATTTGCCATTCACTTAGAATACAAGGACGCCTTCTCGTTGTTCGATCGAGATCAGAATGGCATAATCACAACGCGAGAACTTGGTGCCATAATGAGATCCTTGGGATTCAACCCGACTGAAGAGGAATTACAGACGATGATCAACGAGGTCGATTATGATGGTGAGTGAAGGGTCAGGTCTTTAACTATACCAATCCCCCTTTCTTCCTTTTCTACAAATACTTTACGAGTGGTATTCGTTAGTAATGGCTAAGAAAGTCCAACTTCGTCCAAGACAACCTTGTTATATCTTAACTATCATTCGGTTAAAGTTGGTAAACTCGATCGTCTTTAAAAGAAAATCCCTCCTGCGGTGTTGACAGATCTAATCTGAAAAAAATCTTACTCATGTTTCACTTTCAGTTCCGCGTACAAGAGGAATTTTTTAGTCATAGTAAGGCTTCGATATTCTAAATGGAATGTGGTTTTGTTTCGATTATTAAACTACACCTATACCCTGAAGAAGAGGTATACACAGGAGCATGGCATGATTACTTGAAGATAATGTTCATTAGTTTAACTTTTTTGCACCAGGAAACGGAGTTATTGACTTTCCTGAGTTTGTGAAATTGATGGAAGATCAAAAGAAACCAGACGAACGAGAAGCCGACATGATGTTAGCGTTCAGAGTGTTCGACGCCGACAACAAGGGGTACATCGAGTCAGCGGAGTTACGCTACATTATACTAAATATGGACAAAAGAATACCACGTGACGAGCTTGACGAGCTTATAGCAATTGCTGACTTAGAAAGAGACAGAAAAATAAGCTATCAAGGTAGGGGAGCTTAAGAATCTTATAATAATGTTTTTAAACTAGCACCTCATACATTGAAACTTTGTCTCGAGTTCATAGCGTCACAGCTTCGCCTTTAATCTGACTTTGATTTAAGGGACTACTGGTAACCAGAAAGGTAGTTAGTGTTGACTGGTTCTTTCAACGGTTATACTGAAACCAAACTAAATCGTGATTGGTTGACGCGTGTTTTTGTCGCGCTAAAACGAGGGGGCATGCACCTGTTTTGAGACGTGATTGGCTCATTTAATTGCCAGCACGTATTGTGCTTGACCAGAAATTACTCTTGGTTTTAGTTTCCTACCGGTCAAGAGAAAACCTATATTTCTAACCAAATATGGTGAACACCCTTGAAGGTATTGGATCCCAAACACACTATAAACTACAAAAAAAGCGTGACTATTGGCATCGTGCAAATAAACTTTTTATATCCCTCTTTCCTCACTCTCATGATGATATTTGCAGAATTCCTTGACCTGGTAGAGAATCATAGTGGAATTTTCACCTGATTAAATTACAAGACATCTTCCTCTTTACAAAGCCTACTGATGGCATACACAAGTACTGCGTCAAGCCAATTGGTTGTATATACCGATTTCGTGCTTCCGATACAAAGAGCGACTATTTCACCCATAAAAGACACTCTAATGATGTCTTACTTCAAGTCTAAAGTAATTAAAATCGCCCGCTGACAAGATCAGGGATCCATGACATGTGGGCCTACCCAATTGCTGCGATGTCTACCTGAGTGTGAAGCTAATGCATAATATCAAACTGCGTAAAAAAGAATGGGGTTCTACTGGACTAAGGCATTGATAACATTGTCATTCAGAAATCGCTGTTGCTGGTTAATTCTAGAAGTTTAGCCCGGTCCCATACATACTGACGTTGTAAAAATACAGCGTTTAGAGGTTCTAGTACTCAGAAGAAGTATATTCAGGAAATTCTATTAATTTACTCCACTCACGCCAAGAAATTCGTTTGCTTCTCAACGCATCTGCTGCATCGTTTTCTGCTGACACTGATTGGTTCAGCCTAGGAAGCACCGTGCGATTCATCTTGGGAAGGATGAGAAGTTGCTAAGCGAGCCCACTGTAGAGGCGATATCCACGCGAATCGCATAATAAAATGAGCGAGGTCATGCGCCGTAGAGAGAAGTGTTAAGTTAACCGTATAACTGGACTAAAAAAAGTCTTTCAAAACAAGCTACATAGCTGCTGCTGATCAAAATACTTTTTGAATTTGATCGCTTTTTTAAGTTTCAAAATGTCGTAAACAGTCGAATTCATTTCAATACATGCTAGAGGGGAGACGTATTCGGGGGGGGGGGAGGAGCTCATAGCCGGATGTATTTTTTTGTTTACGGGTAGATGGGCCTATAAATGGAGGGAGGATTATACTGGATCTCCTTTTTTCTGACTCTAGAAAAGATGACCTCCGTAATCGTTGTTTTCACTTTCTTTCTCATAGTCCAAGTAATTTTCATAACACGAAACAACCATAACAGAGTTTAATTTATTAAGAAGCTGGAAAAAAATTACAGGCAAGTAAAAATACCCGACAACTTCAGCTACCTTATATTTATTTGTTGTACAAATATCTACACTTTTTAGTAACAAATGCTCCAAAAAACGTAATAAATATTTAATTTATAACTTCGTGAGTGAACTTTCTTCAGAAGCACTTTCTTCGGAGGAACTTTCTTCTGAATAAATATTATTGTCTCTTGAGCTGTGCCAGCTCCGTCTGTCGCCATGGTAATAGCGGCCTCTTTTCCTGCTGAAGATGAGTGGAACAAGGAGAGCGGAGAACTCTGGGTAATGGAACAAAAAAAAATGTCTCGCGGTAAGTTTATCTCAGAGCATGCGTAGTAGAGTGGATGGTAAGCATGAGGAAATGGTGGCAATAGACCTTTTAGCTTTTGTGTTTTGTTTTTCCCATTTCAGACCACATGATGATACCCCAGAGAACACTTTCTCTTAAATGTCGTCCCATCCACGTACATATGTATGCATACAGGGGCGGATCTAGGGGGAGGGTGCAGGGGGTGCGCAACCCCCCCCCCCCCCCCCCCCGAGATGGCCTGCGGTTTTCTAATACAACTGGTATTCTCCCAAAAAAACTATGTGGTTTTTTGGTGTTGAAGTAGAGCAAGAGACGAGTGCACCCCCTCTTAAAAAAAATCCTGGATCCGTCCCTGGCATAATTTTATATGAAATGTCAAAAGGCGAATTCCCTGAATTCATCTGCAGCTATCTGATAGTTCGTAAGTTACAACTCGAGTAAAAGCTTTTTAATGGATTAAGCATTTTATTCACTCACGTTCTGAAAATCAAGGATCAGTAAAACATTAGTTCTGGTTAAACAAAATATTCTAACCTTCCAAAGCAAATTTTCTATCATCTGTGATTCTTGCGTTTTGTATTATGTCTTCTATTTCATCTGGTGGAACATCGACTAAACTTTGCAATGATCTTTTGATGTGTCCTCCGTCAATATATCCGTTATTTTCAGGATCGAAGACGTCAAAAATCATGAACAAGTTTTCGTCTTCTTCGATGCTGTTTTCGTCCTCAATTATAGTGACAAATTCGTCAAAATTAATAGTACCATCACCTGTCATTTAAACAAAAATTATTGTAGGATAAGTGCAGAACAAAATCGTAAAAGAGATGTACGTCTTGCGGATTGCGATTTGTTTCTTTACTGATGTAAGGTGGATAACTCTGGAATGAGTTACAGAATTATGTTGAGGGGGAAGGGTTATATAGTTAAGTTGATCCTTTTATACATAGTTTGTCACCTCACGTTAAATTTCAAACACTAGTTTCGGTGTTTCACAGCTTATCAAACACTGAAGAAAAAATTGAAAAACACGAAACCATAGCTTTGAGATGTTTAATACTGTGATGAAGTACTGTAACTCGTGTTTCAAATAACTTCTAAAAGTGATTTTGAAGGAGGAGTTAAGGATTAAAAGCAAAGAGGAGTCACGTATTGGCTAACTATGTCTGGCTGTAAAACGCAGCTTGAGAACGTTATTATAGGGCGTTTAGTGGTTCCAATCCCGTCACACGGTCAAACAGCGCTGCGCTGTAGTATCTTACCATCAAAATCCTTGGCATTCACCAACTGCTGTATCTGAGCATCTGTTGGGTTTGATCCGAGCATGCGCATAGCATACTTAAGTTCCTTAGTTGACAGTGTTCCATTTTCATTGAGATCAAAACATTTGAAAGCTTCGCGATATTCTAAAAGAAAACAAAATCAACTTCATCATGTTACAAGTTTCCTTGTAATAAGTCTGAATCAAGAACTGAGTCATGTAATTAGTGAGGTGAGAACTGTTCATTAATGACAGTATTCCAGAGCAGGACTCCTGATGACAGTAATCGACGTTTTGTCAAAGTGAATGAAGACCCCAGAGTTAAAAACTTTGATTAAGATTTAACCATCAAATCCAATGGCTAAACGTATCCAACCAAATATTCTTTTGGCAAATACGTAATACTCCTTTATCCAAACATTTGAACCCTGTAGACAATCGACATTTCTCGATATTACTGACATTTTTCAGGATATAGTTATTATGGAATTCCCATAAATTTGGTATTTTCAACGCATTTTTCTTATTTAATGGCGACATGGACCACACAATGAAGCGTTAGATACTAAGCAACAAGCAGGCTATCCATGTTTCCATGTTGTCCCTGACGAAATGCGAGCGAATGTAACAGAAGGCAAGAATTTGTAACGATCTTGTAAAGGACAAGATATATAATGGACGCGTATGGTTTAAGGAAATGAAGTCTGGAACATGGCAGTGAAACGATTAATATCATATTCAGCTAGAAGAAAAGTATTTGAACAGCTAATTTAAAACGTTCCTTCACTGCCACGAGAATAATGACAAAATGAAAAAAAAAAAACAAGAAAATATATTTGTTGAATGAAACAGGCGATAAACCAATAGAAATTCCTTAAGCATATTCACTGAAATGTGGCTTGAGACCAGTCAGGTTGTGCGATGTTTACCCGTCAATACAAAAAATCGTAGGGGTCTCTAACTGTGCACCTTGAACTATACACAGCGTGAAATCGTTGAAAAATAGACCAAAATTACTTCAAAAATAATGGAAAATATTCAGAAAAACTAGACATTTTCCGTTACCTCCAAGTTGTTCTCGAGTCAAGGTATCCTACGAGAGGAGAAAAGAAGTAAATGAAAAGTGGTTAAAAAAAAAAGGTAACTACAGATAATTCTATTCGAATCCCTTTGCAGCTTGGTTAATTTGAATAAGGATGAGCTAAAAATTGTTACAGACACTAAGATAAGTAGCTTATTTTTGCTACAAGTTGAACTATCCAGAAGGTTATTTTTGTGCAAAAGAAACGTGTTAGTTTTTTTTGCAGTTATTGACTTTTATAACGTCGAAGCTTTTTCGTGAATGTATTGTAAATAACGATAGAAAATACCCTAGCTGATTGGGCGAAAAGGCCCGTTGCTATTTTCTGGAAATAAAGCTGTCACTGAAACATCAATTATTAATTACCGTCGCAGTATTTTAATGTTTTTATTCCAAAGCACAGTTTGACGATAAATCGAGGCAGTTTTTGTACTAGAAGATTATCCTTTATAGTGAGCGTTTATAATGACATTTTTACGACCCCCAAAAAATATTTGGAATCCCAAAACATAAGGATTTTGATCGATTCATTCACTTACAAGAAACTTCAAATATTTTAATTTTCGATTCGTGTGCACAAAATTTGATGTAATGAATTCTATGCATTTTAATCGGCCTTAATTATGGATTTCGTGTTCCGGGTAAATTAGATCTTGTTAACATGAACACAAGTAAAAGAAATTTTAGAGCATTTTTAGAAGACTGTGAACTTTTCTTTGCACTTCAATTAGCCTCTAGAACCAGCGAATAATTTTATATTAGCCTACAAATATAAAAAGGCTATGATGAGTGATAAACGAACGTTGTTCACTAATGTTCGTAATAGTTGAAATATTAAAATGCCTCGATACGTGTCAAAAGATATTCTTTTAGCTAAAAATTTGTTCTGCAACCAAAGACGCTTCAACCTGTCGGAAATATTCCTTACATAACTTGTTCATCATCCGGATTTTGTGTCATGATTGTGCACAGTCTATTCTGACAAGACATAAACCTAAAACGACGTTTATGTAGTCATTGTCCTCCTACACGGCATGACCTAACTTGCTAGCCATTTTCACCTTTAATTCTTAAAGATAAACCTGTTTTACAGTGCTTAATCATTGTACAAGCCTTTAGCCCTTTCAAGTGCGAGAATCACCCTCGAACGTCTCAGTATTTGTTTAAAATATACAAGAAAATATATAAACTTACCATTTTCAAGTCAAATTCTGCTTGTTAACAAACAAAGAAAAGATTGGCCCCTTGAAAATGTTAATAAATATTCTACTTCATGGCACCTGTTGTGTTAGCCCCTTTATTGCTATGGTAACGGCTAAAAGGAAGTGTTTTTAAAATAAAGATGCCAAAATTCCCACTATGACCCTATTTACCTTAATAACAAAAAATGACCGCTTGGACTTAGTAGTAACCATAAAATCAATTTTGTGTCTTGGAAAATGATAGATTCTTTCTCAATCCCGAGTTACCTTAGGTCTTAAGACTTTGTAAATTTTTAAAAATTGTCTGAAAGCTGATTTATTGTATACCACACTTTCTGCCAAGAACAACATGGCCTGAATGCTCAGACAGGTCTATACAAAGAAGACAATTACGGGATTTATTAAGTAGCCAACATTTCCATAATCTCAATTCCAATTTCCAAGTTTCCATAACCTTAGCTGTACCCACTGTATTTTTAGAAGTGTAAATGTGAACGAAATGCTAATTTATATCTTTTTCGTTTTATACCGAAACAGATTTAAGTTCCCATTAGTTGCCAATTCCAATCACGTCTAAAGCGAATATCTTCAACAGAGTCCGAGATGTCTTACTATGCAAGCGGAAGACACAATGCCTCGTAAAAAATGAAATTAACCTGCCTCCATTTCTTGTTTTCATCACAGTCGATTAAACTGATCTTTGCGAACGACGAAAGTTAACAACATCTTCCTACCGCAGAACTTTTTAAGTCGAACATTAATGATTCCATATTTCTTGATTTATTTCTTTGTTACATCGGACGTTTTTATTTTTTTAAATTTAAAAATCCCTAATTGTTATCGCAATGTAAGACAACAAAAAGTATTGAATCACCTGTCATACATTTGAAAGAGCGTCACTCTCTTGAACGGATGATTGGCACCTGTCATTTCGAACTCAAGAAGTTTGAAAGGCAGTCCAAGCTCGTGAAACCACAGGCGGCCCAAACTCATTACATGAACGCGGACGTGACTCTTGCTTGCGAGCGGTGTTGTGTTACAAACGGTTATTTACAAAGGCTTGTATGGGATCGATCGGTTTTTCTTAAAAGAGATAAAAAAAGTTATGTTTCTAAATAAAATCGACGTACCTTATTGCCTTGTTGTATTCTTTGTTGTTTGCCCGCGTCTCAGGACGTTTTGAAGCGTTTTCGGCGAGTTAGCGCTATTTTGGTGTCCCACTGCAGGGGCACCCAACGAGGATATAGTTCCAAACCACTTAACATAGCTTTGTTGAACGCACTTTAGTTTTTAAACGGTAGATATAGGCATATGTTTATCCCCTAAAAACTTTTCATCTGTTCGGATTTCCTAGCTGAAAGTCTAGTGATCCGAAAATTATAGGGATCAAAACTTACCTTTTCGAAAATTTCAGCCAGGAAAAGGCTTCCGAAAATTCTAGGTGGCCTTTTTTAGGGTAAATATCCGTTTAAAATGGGTAATTATACCATTTTGTAGATGTTCGAAAATCCTAGGAGAGGCAAGCAAGCAAGAAATTTTACAACAAATGTTCCGAAAATTCTAGTTCTCAAATCGTCCTCCGAACAGATATTTTCCCGAAAATTGCCGTTGGGTGCCCCTGCCACTGCTAGCACAACACCGCTCGCAAGCAAGAGTCACGTCCGCGTTCATGTAATGAGTTTGGGCCGCCTGTGGTGAAACGAGTCCCTAAACAGCTGTTTTAATTCAGAAAATACAGAAATTATTTATAACCAAAAAACGTTTATGAACGATTTACTCTTGGCCACCACCTAATATCTCTGGCTACAGTCGTTTGTCGTCTTGGTTTAGTGTTGCTTCTCTTTGGATCTTGATTTACGACGTTATGGGATTGTCGAGCTCTGTTGAACATCCTATTTTCCTGGGTGTCTTTCGGCTTCTATCTTGCATGATGATTCTTCCATTGACGTCTGTGGTAATCTTTCATTTGATTGAAGTTCTAGTAATAAAAGGGTAGCAACAAAAGCAAATAAAGAATTAGTGCCCACGGTTTTCGCTTCTTCTTCTTTGCGTGTTTTGATTTGGTTATGAGATAGAAAAACTTTGAGCCATCATAAAATTCATTGGATAGTTTTTTCCCCTTGCTTTGATAGGTTGGTACCACTTCTAGAGATACTGAAGAACTCGAAATAGTATTGAAAACTCTCTCTTTAAGCAGCTTTTTTATCATCATTGTTTTCGTGCTTGGCCGGAAAACCTGGAACTACTACAGTCTTTTCCTTTTCTCAAATGCTTGCACTCTAACAAAAATAATTTGTCTTTAAACACATGTCATCATTGTGGATACGTTGTTTATCACCTTGAAGATTTTTCTTGCGCCCTGCTTCTGATGTCAAGGTGTTCAGCTTTGTCTCCTTTATCATTCCATGCTGAAAGGCGTTGTAGATTTCCGCGACAAATCTCTATTGCGGTCACTGACTGAGTTAAAGGCACCCATGGTGGTCCTAATTCTAACTATCCACTCAAGCACTCTTGTGACATCGTTGACTTCTTTAAGGCCACTTGAACTAAAGTCATGGTGTGTCCCTTTCTTCTTTCTCGTGAAGTGCTAGGTACTGGAAGAGAAAAAGAAAAAGATGGAGTCTATAGTCATTAATGCCTGTACATGTCTACCTAAGCGCCTTACTTAAACTGATTCCATATGATGACAAAAGAGCAGATTAAAAAAACAAATGGCTGAAAAATGTTCCTAAAGAGACATAAGCGACTATAAGGAGGTGAAAAATGTTTCTTTTAATAAGGGGATGCTCATGGTTTCCCATACCTTGGTTTGGACAGGTCAGTGAGAGCCTTTTATCTAGCTAATATTTGAAAATTTTGTGTGAAAATTTAGTGCATGCTCACGCATGATTATGTACATACCAGGAAAGACCATCGCCAAATGTTCATTTAATAGAAGCTTCTCGTTCTCCTCTATGCTTTGGACACACTGCGATACCTTAGTAGGTGTCATTGGTGGGCTGCAGTATAGTAGAAAAAAAAAATAAGCACTGGTTTTGAACTTACTGGCTAAACGTAAACGTATTTGATCAAAGGTTACGTAAGATTTTTTTCAGTTTTAAACGCGTTCTAGGGTGTTGAACTGCAAATATTAACTTGCATTGGACAACAGTAACCTGTTGTTGTGTCGAAATACACTCTAATTACAGTGATTACCTTCAACGTCCGTCGACAAATTAAACTTTCCCAGAGCACTGATAAACTTCCAGCTATTTTCCTCAGTAACCAGAAAGGTTGGGAGGTGAGATGGAGATTCCAATAGCTGTTGCTCCTTCAGGAAATCTTCAGATTTTGGATCATCTTCTAATGAGCAAAAACAAGTCCCATTATGGCTCTTGCCAAAAATTGAGACGAAGCAAAGGAGATAATTTTATCTATCTAGTAGAGTACAAGAAACGTTGTTATGAATGTTAATTAATGGCACCATTTAAAGTTACCCCTATTCAGTGTCACAAAGTCATTCTTTTTTATAGTGGTCTTCGTTGAGTCTGTAGCTATCTTATCCAAAAAGGGTTCAACGTCTTCAAAAGCAAACTGACCCACTGATAGTAGCTCTGATTTTTCTCGTGAAAATGAAAGAAATGAAATATAAGTAAAGCAACCAACGTAATTTTTTCATAAATAACACGGCCACAAGGAACGTTTTGTACTTTATCCGCTGCGAACATTTCTCACCTTCAGATTGTGTCTCTTTGAGTAGTCCGAGTGATTGTTGTGCTTTAACAGTACAGGCTGGCTGGACTGAAGGAATGACCAGGCTAACGATGTCCTCGATTTCTTCATTTTGCAGTGTAAAATCACCCTGTGTAATAACATAATTTAGCAGATATGTTAACATAGCGTTTGTCTTCGGCCTTTGTGAGACACTGCATTTCAGAGTAGAAATTCCCCTTTGACTCAGGGTTCTGATCCTGCAGCCGCATAGTTTTTGTACGATATGGCCTTAGTTGACAGCAACCTTTTTAACACGTATAGCTACGTATTGGAAAATCTTCATTTAATTACCTCTTTAGCTGTATCATTATTCAGAATCTTCAAGAATATTTCTTTGTCTGTGTCTGTTGGCCCCTTTTCACATTCCTCCAGGATATTTACTTTAAATTCCATCCTTAAAAAGATATTCAGAAAATTACATTTTTTTCCCACACCATCAGAGCTGTACCTCGATGGCTAAAACTAGCAATAAGTTAATTTCTGTGTACGAAACATAACAAAAAGGCTTTAGTTTAAAGAGCAGGCCTGCAAGTAAAATTTTAGATAAACCAATCAAACGAAGTAATTTTGAAAACATTTTGAACTTATTTTGTCCCAGACTATTTTAAAGAGGTCTGTAACACAAGTTTTAATTGAGGATGAGTAAGGGGGAGGGGACGAGGATTTCCTGCTGAAAGAGTTTCGTTTTTAGTTTATTCTTGGTGAGCTGAATAAACAGAAGAATAGACTCTCCTGGCAAGGAGCGAGGTGGTTGAAACAGGTCACTGTTTTGCTGGTTCGACGCATTTACCTTTAATCTCGTATCCAGATGTCTTGTTGACGAACCGAAGGCGAGCTTTGTCAACAAGAGATTTGGGTACGAGATAAATTTACCTTGGGAGATTTTTCTTCTGGAGAGGGTTTCCTTCCCTGTCCAGTAAAAGAGGATCTTCAACAGGTTTGGTTTTTAATCTTGAACATAATGCCTTGACTCTAGTATCCTCTAAAGAATCTCATATAAATAGTCTATGCTTTCCATCTCCTCTAATTTGTCTTTCATGGCATCATCTGTCACTGAGACAACAATGCACAGAATCAGTATAAATATAAACGTTTGCCGCATTTTAGACCACGCGCGTAGATATAAAGGAGGAGAGATATTAACATAGGCATGATCAAGTTCTTGCTGGGATCCTTTCTGCCTTGGCAACAGAACTCACCGACTGATAGGTCATATGCAACGCTGTCATTAACAAAGCTACATGTTCTTCTTTCTCAGGGGCTAGAGCGCTGATAACGTAGTTTGCAACCTCCTCTTCTAGATCGGACCACAGATCGAAAGATACTAAAGGGTTTGGGCTTGGAACTATATCGTCAACGGTTCCGGTTTGTGAACTGACGGCTCTGGAAGTTGAACTGAGGCTGTGAGCTGTGACAGGTAGTCTACATGCTGTTTACTGGACAGCTTAAAGGCGCTTCCTGGACTTAAATTCCAGAAAAAACGAAATAGCGTTGATGTCGTTGAAAATCTAGTGTCCAAACTGTGTAATATATCTTGCTTTGAATTGTTGTTGCAGTTTTCTAGAATTCATTTTTTCTTTGTGGATGTAGGAGACACTCATTTCGTGTAAATGAAAATTCATGAAAGTCCAAAGCTTTTGATAAAGTATCTGTTCAGTGGAGATAACGTAGTTTACGGAAATCAGAGCCGGTGCAATTCATTTTTCATTTTCTTTGTTCTTTACAAATTTATTTAGATATTTAGTCATGTAAAATTTAGATGAAGAATGGGCGAAAATAAAACCCAGACATCCCCCCCCCCCCCTAGATTAATAGAGATTTTAAGGAACGACACGGTGATGGCAAGAAGAGTTTAAGCTAAGAGTCAAACTAGATAAAAACATCACTGAAACGAGCAGCCTATCTAGGTTTAAGTTTCATATTAGATGTAGGGATCTTACTGAACTTATACACAGTGGCATCTTAAGTTGTGCCCGTGTTCCTAGAAGCGTTTTGATTATTTTAGCATATTGTAAATGCATATAAAATATTTATAAAATTTTACTATAGCTACTTTTATAGCTTTTTTATTTCTTATCTTTTATTTATCATATTATTCATTATTTTTTTATCTTTATGTTGTGTCCGCAATTAGCGTCAGCTAAATACATCGACACATGAATAAAGTTCATCATCATCATCATCATCATCATCATGGTTTTGGTCAAAAGTTGGCAATTTTCCCATCCTTTAATTTCCGGAAATATAGGCCCGCACATTGTCTTCTATGATAGTCTACAACGAAAAAATGCCTTTCTAGGCTACAAAAACCACAACTTCAAAAAGTCGAAAAATTGAGATTTTTCCAAAGGAGTTAGTCCATGGTTTTTGACGAAAATTGCCCATTTCTGCATCTTTTTAGTTTAGACAATATGGGCCCGCCAATTGTCTTCTATAATATTCTAGAATGAAAAAATGCCTTTCTAGGCTACAAAAACAAGAAGTTCAAAACCTCGAAATATTGACATTTTTCCAAAGGGGTTAACCCATGGTATTCGTCAAAAATTGAACATTTTTCGATCTTTTCATTTGCGGCAATATAGGCCACAAAAACGTCTTTTCCGATATTCTAGAACGAAAAACGCCTTTCTAGGCTATAAAAACAAGAAGTTCAAAAAGTCGAATAATTCAAAGGGGTCAGTCCATGCTTTTTGACTAAAATTGGCCATTTTTGTATCCTTTTAATTTAGGCAATATAGGCAACCAAAATGTCTTTTACGATGGTCCAGAACAAAAACACGCGTTTCTACGGAATAAAAAAAAGAAGTTGAAAAAGTCAAAAAATCAGTTTTTTCCAAAGGGGTTAACCAATGGTTTTGGTAAGGAGCCGCTCCTGTTTTGGTCCAAAAATGACCATTTTTCCAACTTTTTTTTTTAGGCAATATAGGCCAGGAAAATCTTTTTTACGATATTCTAGATCGAAAAAACGCTTTTCTAGCCTATAAAAACAAGAAGTTCAAAAAGTCGAAAAATTGACATTTTTCCAAAGCGGTTAACCCATGGTTTTCGTCCAAAAATGACCATTTTTCTAACTTTTTTTTTTAAGCAATACAGGCCAGGAAAATATCTTTTACGATATTATAGAACGAAAAAACGCCTTTCTAGGCTAAAAAAAAAAGAAGTTCAAAAAGTCGAAAAATTGACATTTTTCCAAAGGGGTTAACCCATGGTTTTGGTCCAAAAATGGCCATTTTTCTAACTTTTTTTTTTTAGGCAATATAGGCCAGGAAAATCTTTTTTACAATATTCTAGAACGCAAAAACGGTTTTCTAGGCTATAAAAACAAGAAGTTCAAAAAGTCGAAAAATTGACATTTTTCCAAAGGGGTTAACCCATGGTTTTGGTCCAAAAATGGCCATTTTTCTAACTTTTTTTTTTTGGCAATATAGGCCAGGAAAATGTCTTTTGCGATATTCTAGAACGAAAAAACGCCTTTCTAGGCTATAAAAACAAGAAGTTCAAAAAGTCGAAAAATTGACATTTTTCTAAAGGGGTTAACCCATGGTTTTGGTCCAAAAATGGCCCTTTTTCCAACTTTTTTTTTTAGGCAATATAGGCCAGGAAAATCTTTTTTACGATGTTCTAGACATAAAAAAACCCTTTTCTAGGCTATAAAAACAAGAAGTTCAAAAAGTCGAAAAATTGATATTTTTCCAAAGGGTTTTGGTCCAAAAATGGCCTTTTTTCTAACTTTTTTTTTTAGGCAATATAGGCCAGGAAAATATCTTTTACGATATTCTAGAACGAAAAAACGCTTTTCTAGGCTATAAAAACAAGAAATTGAAAAAGACAAAAAATTGACATTTTTCTAAAGGGGTTAACCCATGGTTTTGGTCCAAAAATGGCCATTTTTCCAACTTTTTTTTAGCCAATATAGGCCAGGAAAATATCTTTTACGATATTTTAGAACGAGAAAACGCCTTTCTAGGCTATAAAAACAAGAAGTTCAAAAAGTCGAAAAATTGACATTTTTCCAAAGGGGTTAACCCATGCTATTGGTCCAAAAATGGGCATTTTTGTAACTTTTTTTTTTAGGCAATATAGGCTAGGAAAATATCTTTTACGATATTCTAGAACGAAAAAACCCTTTTCTAGGCTCTAAAAACAAGAAGTTGAAAGAGTCCAAAAATTGACATTTTTCCAAAGGGGTTAACCCATGGATTTGGTCCAAAAATGGCCATTTTTCTAACTTTTTTTTTTAGGCAATATAGGCCAGGAAAATGTCTTTTACGATATCCAAGAACGAAAAAACCCTTTTCTAGCCTATAAAAACAAGAAGTTCAAAAAGTCGAAAAATTGACATTTTTCCAAAGGGGTTAACCCATGCTTTTGGTCCAAAAATAGCCCTTTTTCCAACTTTTTTTTTTAGGCAATATAGGCCAGGAAAATGTCTTTTACGATATTCTAGAACGATAAAACGCCTTTCTAGGCTCTAAAAACAAGAAGTTCAAAAAGTCGAAAAATTGACATTTTTCGAAAGGGGTTAACCCATGGTTTTGGTCCAAAAATGGCCATTTTTCTAACTTTTTTTTTTTCGGCAATATAGGCCAGGAAAATGTCTTTTACGATATCCTAGAACGAAAAAACCCTTTTCTAGCCTATTAAAACAAGAAGTTCAAAAAGTCGAAAAATTGACATTTTTCCAAAGGGGTTAACCCATGGTTTTGGTCCAAAAATGGCCCTTTTTCCAACTTTTTTTTTTAGGCAATATAGGCCAGGAAAATCTTTTTTACGATATTCTAGAACGAAAAAACGCTTTTCTAGGCTATACAAAGAAGAAGTTCAAAAAGTCGAAAAATTGACATTTTTCCAAAGGGGTTAACCCATGGTTTTGGTCCAAAAATGGCCATTTTTCTAACTTTTTTTTTTTTAGGCAATATAGGACAGGAAAATGTCTTTTACGATATTCTAGAACGAAAAAACGCTTTTCTAGGCTATAAAAACAAGAAGTTGAAAGAGTCGAAAAATTGACATTTTTCCAAAGGGGTTAACCCATGGTTTTGGTCCAAAAATGGCCATTTTTCTAACTTTTTTTTTTAGGCAATATAGGCCAGGAAAATGTCTTTTACGATATCCAAGAACGAAAAAACCCTTTTCTAGCCTATAAAAACAAGAAGTTCAAAAAGTCGAAAAATTGACATTTTTCCAAAGGGGTTAACCCGTGGTTTTGGTCCAAAAATGGCCCTTTTCCCAACTTTTTTTTTTTAGGCAATATAGGCCAGGAAAATGTCTTTTACGATATTCTAGAACGATAAAACGCCTTTCTAGGCTCTAAAAACATGAAGTTCAAAAAGTCGAAAAATTGACATTTTTCCAAAGGGGTTAACCCATGGTTTTGGTCCAAAAATGGCCATTTTTCTAACTTTTTTTTTTAGGCAATATAGGCCAGGAAAATGTCTTTTACGATATCCTAGAACAAAAAAACCCTTTTCTAGCCTATTAAAACAAGAAGTTCAAAAAGTCGAAAAATTGACATTTTTCCAAAGGGGTTAACCGATGGTTTTGGTCCAAAAATGGCCCTTTTTCCAACTTTTTTTTTTAGGCAATATAGGCCAGGAAAATCTTTTTTACGATATTCTAGAACGAAAAAACGCTTTTCTAGGCTATACAAAGAAGAAGTTCAAAAAGTCGAAAAATTGACATTTTTCCAAAGGGGTTAACCCATCGTTTTTGTCCAAAAATGGCCATTTTTCTAACTTTTTTTTTTTAGGCAATATAGGCCAGGAAAATGTCTTTTACGATATTCTAGAACGAAAAAACGCCTTTCTAGGCTATAAAAACAAGAAGTTCAAAAAGTCGAAATATTGACATTTTTTCCAAAGGGGTTAACCCATGGTTTTGGTCCAAAAATGGCCATTTTTCTAACTTTTTTTTTTAGGCAATATAGGCCAGGAAAATGTCTTTTACGATATTCTAGAACGAAAAAAACCTTTTCTAGCCTATAAAAACAAAAAGTTCAAAAAGTCGAAAAATTGACATTTTTTCAAAGGGGTTAACCCATGGTTTTGGTCCAAAAATGGCCCTTTTTCCAACTTTTTTTTTTAGGCAATATAGGCCAGGAAAATCTTTTTTACGATATTCTAGAACGAAAAAACCCTTTTCTAGCCTATAAAAACAAGAAGTTCAAGAAGTCGGAAAATTGACATTTTTCCAAAGGGGTTAACCCAGGTTTTTTGTCCAAAAATGGCCATTTTTCTAACTTTTTTTTTTAGGCAATATAGGCCAGGAAAATGTCTTTTGCGATATTCTAGAACGAAAAAACGCCTTTCTAGGCTATAAAAAAAAGAAGTTCAAAAAGTCGAAAAATTGACATTTTTCCAAAGGGGTTAACCCATGGTTTTGGTCCAAAAATGGCCATTTTTCTAACTTTTTTTTTTAGGCAATATAGGCCAGGAAAATATCTTTTACGATATTCTAGAACGAAAAAACGCTTTTCTAGGCTATAAAAACAAGAAGTTGAAAAAGAGAAAAAATAGACATTTTTCTAAAGGGGTTAACCCATGGTTTTCGTCCAAAAATGACCATTTTCCCAACTTTCCTTTTTAGGCAATACAGGCCAGGAAAATGTCTTTTACGATATTCTAGAACGAAAAAACGCTTTTCTAGCCTATACAAACAAGAAGTTCAAAAAGTCCAAAAATTAACATTTTTCCAAAGGGGTTAACCCATGGTTTTGGTCCAAAAATGGCCATTTTTCCAACTTTTTTTTAGCCAATATAGGCCAGGAAAATTTCTTTTACGATATTCTAGAACGAAAAAACGCCTTTCTAGGGTATAAAAACAAGAAGTTAGAAAAGTCGAAAAATTGACATTTTTCCAAAGGGGTTAACCCATGGTTTTGGTCCAAAAATGGCCGTTTTTCCACCTTTTTTTTTAAGGCAATATAGGCCAGAAAAATCTTTTTTACGATATTCTAGAACGAAAAAACCCTTTTCTAGCCTATAAAAACAAGAAGTTCAAGAAGTCGGAAAATTGACATTTTTCCAAAAAGGTTAACCCATGGTTTTTGTCCAAAAATGGCCATTTTTCTAACTTTTTTTTTTAGGCAATATAGGCCAGGAAAATGTCTTTTGCGATATTCTAGAACGAAAAAACGCCTTTCTAGGCTATAAAAAAAAGAAGTTCAAAAAGTCGAAAAATTGACATTTTTCGAAAGGGGTTAACCCATGGTTTTGGTCCAAAAATGGCCATTTTTCTAACTTTTTTTTTTAGGCAATATAGGCCAGGAAAATATCTTTTACGATATTCTAGAACGAAAAAACGCTTTTCTAGGCTATAAAAACAAGAAGTTGAAAAAGAGAAAAAATTGACATTTTTCTAAAGGGGTTAACCCATGGTTTTCGTCCAAAAATGACCATTTTCCCAACTTTCTTTTTTAGGCAATATAGGACAGGAAAATGTCTTTTACGATATTCTAGAACGAAAAAACGCCTTTCTAGGCTATAAAAACAAGAAGTTAGAAAAGTCGAAAAATTGACATTTTTCCAAAGGGGTTAACTCATGGTTTTGGTCCAAAAATGGCCGTTTTTCCAACTTTTTTTTTTAGGCAATATAGGCCAGGAAAATCTTTTTTACGATATTCTAGAACAAAAAAACGGTTTTCTAGGCTATACAAACAAGAAGTTCAAAAAGTCGAAAAATTGACACTTTTCCAAAAGGGCTAACCCATCGTTTTGGTCCAAAAATGGCCATTTTTCTAACTTTTTTTTTTTAAACAATATAGGCCAGGAAAAATTCTTTTACGATATTCTAGAACAAAAAAAACCCCTTTTTAGGCTATAAAAACAACAAGTTCAAAAAGTGGAAAAATTGACATTTTTCCAAACGAGTTAACCCATGGTTTTGGTCCAAAAATGGCCATTTTTCTAACTCTTTTTTTTTAGGCAATATAGGCCAGGAAAATGTCTTTTACGATATTCTAGAACGAAAAAACGCCTTTCTAGGCTATAAAAACAATAAGTTCAAAAAGTCGAAAAATTGACATTTTTCCAAAGGGGTTAACCCATGCTATTGGTCCAAAAATGGCCATTTTTGTAACTTTTTTTTTTAGGCAATATAGGCTAGGAAAATATCTTTTACAATATTCTAGAACGAAAAAACCCTTTTCTAGGCTATAAAAACAAGAAGTTCAAAAAGTCGAAAAATTGACATTTTTCCAAAGGGGTTAACCCATGCTTTTGGTCCAAAAATAGCCCTTTTTCCAACTTTTTTTTTTAGGCAATATAGGCCAGGAAAATGTCTTTTACGATATTCTAGAACGATAAAACGCCTTTCTAGGCTCTAAAAACAAGAAGTTCAAAAAGTCGAAAAATTGACATTTTTCGAAAGGGTTTGGACCCATGGTTTTGGTCCAAAAATGGCCATTTTTCTAACTTTTTTTTTTTAGGCAATATAGGCCAGGAAAATGTCTTTTACGATATCCTAGAACGAAAAAACCCTTTTCTAGCCTATTAAAAAAAGAAGTTCAAAAAGTCGAAAAATTGACATTTTTCCAAAGGGGTTAACCCATGGTTTTGGTCCAAAAATGGCCATTTTTCTAACTTTTTTTTTTTTAGGCAATATAGGACAGGAAAATGTCTTTTACGAATATTCTAGAACGAAAAAACGCCTTTCTAGGCTATAAAAACAAGAAGTTGAAAGAGTCGAAATATTGACATTTTTCCAAAGGGGTTAACCCATGGTTTTGGTCCAAAAATGGCCATTTTTCTAACTTTTTTTTTTAGGCAATATAGGCCAGGAAAATGTCTTTTACGATATCCAAGAACGAAAAAACCCTTTTCTAGCCTATAAAAACAAGAAGTTCAAAAAGTCGAAAAATTGACATTTTTCCAAAGGGGTTAACCCTGGTTTTGGTCCAAAAATGGCCCTTTTTCCAACTTTTTTTTTTAGGCAATATAGGCCAGAAAAATCTTTTTTACGATATTCTAGAACGAAAAAACGCTTTTCTAGGCTATACAAAGAAGAAGTTCAAAAAGTCGAAAAATTGACATTTTTCCAAAGGGGTTAACCCATGGTTTTGGTCCAAAAATGGCCATTTTTCTAACTTTTTTTTTTAGGCAATATAGCCCAGGAAAATATCTTTTACGATATTCTAAAACGAAAAAACCCTTTTCTAGCCTGTAAAAACAAAAAGTTCAAAAAGTCGAAAAATTGACATTTTTTCGAAGGGGTTAACCCGTGGTTTTGGTCCAAAAATGGCCCTTTTTCCAACTTTTTTTTTTAGGCAATATAGGCCAGGAAAATCTTTTTTACGATATTCTAGAACGAAAAAACCCTTTTCTAGCCTATAAAAACAAGAAGTTCAAGAAGTCGGAAAATTGACATTTTTCCAAAGGGGTTAACCCATGGTTTTTGTCCAAAAATGGCCATTTTTCTAACTTTTTTTTTTTTAGGCAATATAGGCCAGGAAAATGTCTTTTACGATATTCTAGAACGAAAAAACGCCTTTCTAGGCTATAAAAACAAGAAGTTCAAAAAGTCGAAAAATTGACATTTTTCCAAAGGGGTTAACCCATGGTTTTGGTCCAAAAATGGCCATTTTTCTAACTTTTTTTTTTTGGCAATATAGGCCAGGAAAATGTCTTTTGCGATATTCTAGAACGAAAAAACGCCTTTCTAGGCTATAAAAAAAAGAGGTTCAACAAGTCGAAAAATTGACATTTTTCCAAAGGGGTTAACCCACGGTTTTGGTCCAAAAATGACCATTTTTCTAACTTTTTTTTTTAGGCAATATAGGCTAGGAAAATATCTTTTACGATATTGTAGAACGAAAAAACCCTTTTCTAGCCTATAAAAACAAGAAGTTCAAAAAGTCGAAAAATTGACATTTTTCCAAAGCGGTTAACCCATGGTTTTGGTCCAAAAATGGCCATTTTTCTAACTTTTTTTTTTAGGCAATATAGGCTAGGAAAATATCTTTTACGATATTGTAGAACGAAAAAACCCTTTTCTAGCCTATAAAAACATAAAGTTCAAAAAGTCGAAAAATTGACATTTTTCCAAAGCGGTTAACCCATGGTTTTGGTCCAAAAATGGCCATTTTTCTAACTTTTTTTTTTCGGTAATATAGGCCAGGAAAATCTTTTTACGATATTCTAGAACGAAAAAACCCTTTTCTAGCCTATAAAAACATGAAGTTCAAGAAGTCGGAAAATTGACATTTTTCCAAAGGGGTTAACCCATGGTTTTTGTCCAAAAATGGCCATTTTTCTAACTTTTTTTTTTTAGGCAATATAGGCCAGGAAAATGTCTTTTACGATATTCTAGAACGAAAAAACGCCTTTCTAGGCTATAAAAACAAGAAGTTCAAAAAGTCGAAAAATTGACATTTTTCCAAAGGGGTTAACCCATGGTTTTGGTCCAAAAATGGCCATTTTTCTAACTTTTTTTTTTTGGCAATATAGGCCAGGAAAATGTCTTTTGCGATATTCTAGAACGAAAAATTGCCTTTCTAGGCTATAAAAAAAGAAGTTCAACAAGTCGAAAAATTGACATTTTTCCAAAGGGGTTAACCCACGGTTTTGGTCCAAAAATGACCATTTTTCTAACTTTTTTTTTTAGGCAATATAGGCTAGGAAAATATCTTTTACGATATTGTAGAACGAAAAAACCCTTTTCTAGCCTATAAAAACAAGAAGCTCAAAAAGTCGAAAATTGACATTTTTCCAAAGCGGTTAACCCATGGTTTTGGTCCAAAAATGGCCATTTTTCTAACTTTTTTTTTTTAGGCAATATAGGCTAGGAAAATATCTTTTACGATATTGTAGAACGAAAAAACCCTTTTCTAGCCTATAAAAACATAAAGTTCAAAAAGTCGAAAAATTGACATTGACATTTTTCCAAAGCGGTTAACCCATGGTTTTGGTCCAAAAATGGCCATTTTTCTAACTTTTTTTTTTCGGCAATATAGGCTAGGAAAATATCTTTTACGATATTCTAGAACGAAAAAGCCCTTTTCTAGGCTATAAAAACAAGAAGTTCAAAAAGTCCAAAAATTGACATTTTTCCAAAGGGGTTAACCCATGGTTTTGGTCCAAAAATGGCCATTTTTTCCAACTTTTTTTTAGCCAATATAGGCCAGCAAAAATTTCTTTTACGATATTCTAGAACGAAAAAACGCCTTTCTAGGGTATAAAAACAAGAAGTTAGAAAAGTCGAAAAATTGACATTTTTCCAAAGGGGTTAACCCATGGTTTTGGTCCAAAAATGGCCCTTTTTCCAACTTTTTTTTTTTAGGCAATATAGGCCAGGAAAATGTCTTTTACGATATTCTAGAACGAAAAAAACGCTTTTCTAGGCTATAAAAACAAGAAGTTAAAAAAGACAAAAAATTGACATTTTTCGAAAGGGGTTAACCCATGGTTTTGGTCCAAAAATGGCCATTTTTCTAACTTTTTTTTTTTAGGCAATATAGGCCAGGAAAATGTCTTTTACGATATCCTAGAACGAAAAAACCCTTTTCTAGCTTATTAAAAATCGAAGTTCAAAAAGTCGAAAAATTGACATTTTTCCAAAGGGGTTAACCCATGGTTTTGGTCCAAAAATGGCCATTTTTCTAACTTTTTTTTTTAGGCAATATAGGCCAGGAAAATGTCTTTTACGATATCCTAGAACGAAAAAACCCTTTTCTAGCCTATTAAAACAAGAAGTTCAAAAAGTCGAAAAATTGACATTTTTCCAAAGGGGTTAACCGATGGTTTTGGTCCAAAAATGGCCCTTTTTCCAACTGTTTTTTTAGGCAATATAGGCCAGGAAAATCTTTTTTACGATATTCTAGAACGAAAAAACGCTTTTCTAGGCTATACAAAGAAGAAGTTCAAAAAGTCGAAAAATTGACATTTTTCCAAAGGGGTTAACCCATGGTTTTGGTCCAAAAATGGCCATTTTTCTAACTTTTTTTTTTTAGGCAATATAGGACAGGAAAATGTCTTTTACGATATTCTAGAACGAAAAAACGCCTTTCTAGCCTATAAAAACAACAAGTTCAAAAAGTCGAAAAATTGACATTTTTCCAAAGGGGTTAACCCATGTTTTTGGTCCAAAAATGGCCATTTTTCTAACTTTTTTTTTTTTAGGCAATATAGGCCAGGAAAATATCTTTTGCAATATTCTAGAACGAAAAAACCCTTTTCTAGCCTATAAAAACAAAAAGTTCAAAAAGTCGAAAAATTGACATTTTTTCAAAGGGGTTAACCCATGGTTTTGGTCCAAAAATGGCCCTTTTTCCAACTTTTTTTTTAGGCAATATAGGCCAGGAAAATCTTTTTTACGATATTCTAGAACGAAAAAACCCTTTTCTAGCCTATAAAAACAAGAAGTTCAAGAAGTCGGAAAATTGACATTTTTCCAAAGGGGTTAACCCATGGTTTTTGTCAAAAATGGCCATTTTTTCTAACTTTTTTTTTTTAGGCAATATAGGCCAGGAAAATGTCTTTTACGATATTCTAAAACGAAAAAACGCCTTTCTAGGCTATAAAAACAAGAAGTTCAAAAAGTCGAAAAATTGACATTTTTCAAAAGGGGTTAACCCATGGTTTTGGTCCAAAAATGGCCATTTTTCTAACTTTTTTTTTTTTGGCAATATAGGCCAGGAAAATGTCTTTTGCGATATTCTAGAACGAAAAAACGCCTTTCTAGGCTATAAAAAAAGAAGTTCAACAAGTCGAAAAATTGACATTTTTCCAAAGGGGTTAACCCATGGTTTTGGTCCAAAAATGGCCATTTTTCTAACTTTTTTTTTTAGGCAATATAGGCTAGGAAAATATCTTTTACGATATTGTAAAACGAAAAAACCCTTTTCTAGCCTATAAAAACAAGAAGTTCAAAAAGTCGAAAAATTCACATTTTTCCAAAGGGGTTAACCCATGGTTTTGGTCCAAAAATGGCCATTTTTCTAAGTTTTTTTTTTCGGCAATATAGGCTAGGAAAATATCTTTTACGATATTGTAAAACGAAAAAACCCTTTTCTAGCCTATAAAAACAAGAAGTTCAAAAAGTCGAAAAATTCACATTTTTCCAAAGGGGTTAACCCATGGTTTTGGTGCAAAAATGGCCATTTTTCTAACTTTTTTTTTTTAAAACAATAAAGGCCAGGAAAATGTCTTTTACGATATTCTAGAACGAAAAAACGTCTTTCTAGGCTATAAAAACAACAAGTTCAAAAAGTCGAAAAATTGACATTTTTCCAAAGGGGTTAACCCATGGTTTTGGTCCAAAAATGGCCATTTTTCTAACTTTTTTTTTTAGGCAATATAGGCTAGGAAAATGTCTTTTACGATATTCTAGAACGAAAAAACGCCTTTCTAGGCTATAAAAACAAGAAGTTCAAAAGGTCGAAAAATTGACATTTTTCCAAAGGGGTTAACCCATGGTTTTGGTCCAAAAATGGCCATTTTTCTAACTTTTTTTTTTAGGCAATATAGGCTAGGAAAATATCTTTTACGATATTGTAAAACGAAAAAACCCTTTTCTAGCCTATAAAAACAAGAAGTTCAAAAAGTCGAAAAATTCACATTTTTCCAAAGGGGTTAACCCATGGTTTTGGTCCAAAAATGGCCATTTTTCTAAGTTTTTTTTTTCGGCAATATAGGCTAGGAAAATATCTTTTACGATATTGTAAAACGAAAAAACCCTTTTCTAGCCTATAAAAACAAGAAGTTCAAAAAGTCGAAAAATTCACATTTTTCCAAAGGGGTTAACCCATGGTTTTGGTGCAAAAATGGCCATTTTTGTA
>OZ037788.1:358285-378959 GCA_964035525.1 Porites cylindrica | reverse complement strand
GTTAACCCATGGTTTTGGTGCAAAAATGGCCATTTTTCCAACTTTTTTTTTTAAGCAATATAGGCCAGGAAAATATCTTTTACGATATTCTAGGACGAAAAACCCTTTTCTAGGCTATAAAAACAAGAAGTTCAATAAGTCGAAAAATTGACATTTTTTTAAAGGGGTTAACCCATGGTTTTGGTCCAAAAACGGCCATTTTTCTAACTTTTTTTTTAGGCAATATAGGCCAGAAAAGGTCTTTTATGATATTCTAGAACGAAAAAACGCCTTTCTAGGCTATAAAAACAAGAGTTCAAAAAGACAGAAAATTGACATTTTTCTAAAGGGGTTAACCCATGGTTTTGGTCTCAACTTTTTTTTTTTAGGCAATACAGGCCAGAAAAATGTCTTTTACGATATTCTAGAACGAGAAAACGGTTTTTTAGCCAATAAAAACAAGAAGTCTAAAAAGTCGAAAAATTGACATTTTTCCAAAGGGGTTAACCCATGGTTTTGGTCCAAAAATTGCCATTTTTCTAACTTTTTTTTTTTAACCAATATAGGCCAGCAAAATGTCTTTTACGATATTCTAGAACGAATAAACGCTTTTTAGGCCTATAAAAACAAGTAGTTGAAAAAGTCGAAAATTGCCATTTTTCCAAAGGGGTTAACCGATGGTTTTGGTCCACAATGGCCATTTTTCCAACTTTTTTTTTAGGCAATATAGGCCAGGAAAATATCTTTTACGATATTCTAGAACAAAAAAACGCTTTTCTAGGCTATGAAAACAAGAAGTTCAAAAAGTCGAAAAATTGAAATTTTTCCAAAGGGAGCCCATGGTCTTGGTCCAAAAATGGCCATTTTTCTAACTTTTTTTTTTTAGGCAATATAGGCCGGGCAAATATCTTTTACGATATTCTAGAACGAAAAAACCCTTTCTAGGCTATAAAAACAAGAAGTTCAAAAAGTCGAAAAATTGACATTTTTCCAAAGGGGTTAACCCATGGTTTTGGTCCTAAAATGGCCATTTTACCAACTTTTTTTTTTAGGCAATATAGGCCAGGAAAATGTCTTTCAGAATATTCTGGAGCGAAAAAACGCCTTTCTAGGCTATAAAAACAAGAAGTTCAAAAAGTCGAAAAATTGACACTTTTCCAAAGGGGTTAACCCATGGTTTTGTTTAAAAATTTATGGCCATTTTCAACCTTTTTTTTTAGGCAATATAGGCCAGGAAAATATCTTTTACGATATTCTAGAACGAAAAAAACCCTTTCTGGGCTATGAAAACAAGAAGTTCAAAAAGTTGAAAAATTGAAATTTTTCCAAAGGAACCCATGCTTTTGGTCCAAAAATGGCCATTTTTCTAACTTTTTTTTTTAGGCAATATAGGCCAGGAAAATGTCTTTTACGATATTCTAGAACGAAAAAACGCTTTTTTAGCCTATAAAAACAAGAAGTTGAAAAAGTCGAAAATTGACATTTTTCCAAAGGGGTTAACCCATGGTTTGGTCCAAAAATTTATGGCCATTTCTCCAACTTTTTTTTTAGGCAATATAGGCCAGGAAAATATCTTTTACGATATTCTAGAACAAAAAAACGCCTTTCTAGGCTATAAAAACAAGAAGTTCAAAAAGTCGAAAAATTGAGATTTTTCCGAAGAACTTAGTCCATGGTTTTGGTCGAAAATTGGAAATTTTTTCATATTTTTAATATCGGCTAAATAGCTCAGCAAAATGTGTTTGAAAGTTTTCTAGAAAGAAAAAAAGCTTTTCCAGACTATAAAAAGAACAAGTCAAAAAAAGTCGAAAATTTGGAATTTTTTTATATAGGCAAAATAGCTTAGCAAAATGTGTTTGAAAGTATTGTGAAAAGAAAACAAGTCTTTCCAGACTATAAAAAGAATAAGTTACAAAAGTGGATAGAAATTGGGATTTTTCCAAAGGGGTTAGTCCATGGTTTTTGTGAGCGTTTCTTTTCTATCTAGAACATTATTCAACATTATTTCTTGCGTTATTTTTACCAATAACAATAAAGAAAAAAATATTGAATTTTTGGGAAAACCATGGGTTAACTTGCAAAAAATGTGATTTGGGGGACTTGAAATGTTTATCGGCAAAAAAGGTTTTTTTTTTCTATCTAGAATATTATTAATCATTATTTCTTTTCTTTTGCGACTTTAAAAGATGGAATTTAAAATAACCAGCCCAATACCATTTGAGTTTGATTATCATTTCCATGACATGTCGTACTTTGTTTAGTTTGCTCCGATCTATTGGACTGTTTTATGATCTCGCCATGTTATGTTTAGCATGATTCTCTCACGCACTCTCTGCAAAGTTCGGAGTTTAAAGGTTTGTTGTTTCGCAAGATTACAGGTCTCACATGCATAGTTGACTGTTGGTAAGATCCATGCTGTCGCGCGAGAACGTGTGTATGTGTACTACACAACAAATGTATGTTGTGGTTCAAATTTATCCTTGGTTTTACTCATTATCATACATGACCACTGATACCCAACAACAAAGGAAAATAGAATTTAAACCAAGGATAAAATTGAACCAAAACATGAACACCCAAGAAGGAAAACACTTTTTTTTCAATTTTCTAAAGTAATGTACAAAGTTCTAACTGTCAAATAATGGTTATTTTAAATTTTGACTGTACTACTCAGCAACAGACTTAGTGTGTAAGCAAAGGACGGCTTGGACAAAACCATCTCTGTGAAGTACATGCAGCAACTAGTAATCTGCGACAAACTATTTAAAAGTCAAGTATTAAAGGGCATAACCCTGACTGGAGGTGTACAACATTGCAATTTTAAAGCTAATCTTGATTTAGCTAAAAAATGAAGCAAGACTCTGGGAGACTTGGCAGAGCTGAGCTCCCGCTTACAACTTAAATAAAAGCATTCAGACGGAGGCCAGAAAAAACCTGCCCATGAAACCCCAAGGGGAAAAAAGCGGACAGGAAATCTGGAAAGGAACCAAGGCTCAAGCTCCAAAGTCCTTCCTATGGGACTTTTACATGGCAAACGAGAAACGACCACCTGAAATGAAGGTTGGTTTTGAAGGCGAGTGGAACAAGCCATGATAAGCGCTTCACCTTTAATTATCCTCAATTTCACGAAATGGTGTGGTGCAGCATTTCAATCTGTTCAACATTCAGTGCTCTGTTCTTACAATCCATTATTTTTTCTCACAGAACAACAATTCAGATTTCCGCTTCTCTCTAAGGCACGACACTTTATCGGGGCTCTTGGTTCTCTTCCTCTGTTAAGCTGTTAATTATGAGAAAGAAATTTAAAATTCTCCATTAATTTATCAGATGTAAATGAATGATTTTTCAGTGATAGGAGACGCATGTTTTGCGCACAGGATTATGGGATCGCCGCGGGGCAAAAATTGCAAGTCGCTGCAAAGAAATGTATGGGGTGGAGTTGTTTCTCTGTTAAAAAAAGTGACTTTGGGCAAAGAATGTTGTTGAAGTCCAAAAAACATCTTGATGAGATATTGCCTCTCATAAAAAGCCAGCCGTTGCGAAGGGAAATCGTGATAGCATATATTGTAAAAGACCTATCTAAAAGAGAAATTCATTACGTAATATACTCATACCAGCCAAACTATAAAACTCGAAGATACAACAGTTCCACCAAAAGCAGCCGTCTGTGGTCAGTCAGGATTCAGGATTCCAAATCTCTACCTAATAATTTTAGCTCCAATTATGCACATCCTCGCTTTGACCTGGAAAGACTGAATAAAAGCCACTCTAAAACAACAACACTAGAGGCAATGAAGGAAAAAGGTTAGAAATCCTGGGAATAAAATGTGCTCAACCATTACCTGTAGAAATAAAAAGAAACTAGAAAGTTTGAATAAGTTTTTGCGTTGGAAAGAATCTCAATGAGAGGGGAATCTTATGGTTATTATATCTCCAGTATGAGTTTGCAATTTGAAAAGTACCAAAATTGAAGTGGTATCCCTACGTTTCTCTGTTCCCTGATTTATTGTGTAAATTCGGTTTGAGTGTCAGCGGTTTATGCAAAATACGTCTCAACGCCTATACACCCCATCGAATTTCCACAAAAAATCAGTTCCCAAACAAACCAGGATTTCCGTTGTCCACGTTAATAATTTTGGATTGGTATCCCTACGTTTCTCTGTTCCCTGATTTATTGTGTAAATTCGGTTGAAGTGTCAGCGGTTTACGCAAAATACGTCTCAACGCCTATACACCCCGTCGAATTTCCACAAAAAATCAGTTCCCAAACAAACCAGGATTTCCGTTGTCCACGTTAATAATTTTGGATTGGTATCCCTACGTTTCTCTGTTCCCTGATTTATTGTGTAAATTCGGTTGAAGTGTCAGCGGTTTACGCAAAATACGTCTCAACGCCTATACACCCCGTCGAATTTCCACAAAAAATCAATTCCAAAAGAAACCAGGATTCCCGTTGTCCACGTTAATAATTTTGGATTGGTATCCCTACGTTTCTCTGTTCCCTGATTTATTGCGTAAATTCGGTTGAAGTGTCAGCGGTTTACGCAAAATACGTCTCAACGCCTATACACCCCGTCGAATTTCCACAAAAAATCAATTCCCAAAGAAACCAGGATTTCCATTGTCCGCTCAGATAATTTTAGATCAGAGTAATGTGGACCTTCTACTCTTTAAAAAAGAAAGCGGAAAAATAGAATCATGGTCAACAGAGTTTGCTTGGCATTCCCAAAGCGTGCTACCATCACCTGTAGAGATAGGAAGAAACTAAGAAGTTAGCATAAGGTTCCAATTTGAAAAGTACCCGAATTAGCGTGGTATCCCTACGTTTCTCTGTTCCCTGATTTATTGTGTAAATTCGGTTTGAGCGTCAGCGGTTTACGCAAAATACGTCTCAACGCCTATACACCCCGTCGAATTTCCACAAAAAATCAGTTCCCAAACAAACCAGGATTCACGTTGTCCACGTTAATAATTTTGGATTGGTATCCCTACGTTTCTCTGTTCCCTGATTTATTGTGTAAATTCGGTTGAAGTGTCAGCGGTTTACGCAAAATACGTCTCAACGCCTATACACCCCGTCGAATTTCCACAAAAAATCAATTCCAAAAGAAACCAGGATTCCCGTTGTCCACGTTAATAATTTTGGATTGGTATCCCTACGTTTCTCTGTTCCCTGATTTATTGTGTAAATTCGGTTGAAGTGTCAGCGGTTTACGCAAAATACGTCTCAACGCCTATACACCCCGTCGAATTTCCACAAAAAATCAATTCCAAAAGAAACCAGGATTCCCGTTGTCCACGTTAATAATTTTGGATTGGTATCCCTACGTTTCTCTGTTCCCTGATTTATTGCGTAAATTCGGTTGAAGTGTCAGCGGTTTACGCAAAATACGTCTCAACGCCTATACACCCCGTCGAATTTACACAAAAAATCAATTCCCAAAGAAACCAGGATTTCCATTGTCCGCTCAGATAATTTTAGATCGGAGTAATGTGGACCTTCTACTCTTTAAAAAAGAAAGCGGAAAAAATAGAATCATGGTCAACAGAGTTTGCTTGGCATTCCCAAAGCGTGCTACCATCACCTGTAGAGATAGGAAGAAACTAAGAAGTTAGCATAAGGTTCCAATTTGAAAAGTACCCGAATTAGCGTGGTATCCCTACGTTTCTCTGTTCCCTGATTTATTGTGTAAATTCGGTTGAAGTGTCAGCGGTTTACGCAAAATACGTCTCAACGCCTATACACCCCATCGAATTTCCACAAAAAATCAGTTCCCAAACAAACCAGGATTCACGTTGTCCACGTTAATAATTTTGGATTGGTATCCCTACGTTTCTCTGTTCCCTGATTTATTGTGTAAATTCGGTTGAAGTGTCAGCGGTTTACGCAAAATACGTCTCAACGCCTATACACCCCGTGGAATTTCCACAAAAAATCAATTCCTAAAGAAACCAGGATTCCCATTGTCCGCTCTGATAATTTTAGATCGGAGTAATGTGGACCTTCTTCTCTTATAGATAGGAAGAAACTAAGAAGTTAGCATAAGGTTCCAATTTGAAAAGTACCCGAATTAGCGTGGTATCCCTACGTTTCTCTGTTCCCTGATTCATTGTGTTCATTGATTCATTGATGCAAAAGAGAGAGTCTCCAGATTTTAGATTTCCAGGGGTTGGCATCCCCGCGGCCAGTGTGGTGCCTTGGTTGATGGCTTCTTGCAAGGTTCCTATGGATATATATGTTGTAGTTAATTTTTTATCTAAGGTGATTTGTATTTATTTTTATTTGGTTTTAACTTCATTAGCAATACATTAAAATTTCCCCCCCCCCCCCCCAATCCAAAAAAAAAAATTACCTGAGACAAAATATTACTTACAACGTATACATAAACTGGTCTACATGTTTTTCACTGAGTGTTTATCATATAGTGAATTGTTTAACATTTGCATCATGCATTCTGCTTGGTACATGTATCAAGGCATCAACAGCAAATTTGTTTTCAAGATAGCATTATCTAGTAGCAGCCTCGGGGGGTCTTGCAATGTTACCTACCTCTTCAGCTGATTAAGGCAAGCTTTCGGATCAAGTTTTCATGCCCCCAGGTGGCCTCTGAGGATTACAATGAGTGCTTCATGTCCAATTTGCCTTGCACAGATATTTTTCTGGAAAAATAAACGTGTTTTGTTACTATCAGACTATAACTTCTCCTTACACTGTGGTTATCTGTGTTAGGTTACAATGACTAAGAGTACTAAATAAAAATATTGTTTTCAAGGCAACTCCGGTTTCTGCATCACATTTGTTCTGTTTATCTAGAGAACTACTGTAGATGACTGATTTGTGGCTAATAATGATACAGTATAGTTTAAAAGTTGCTTATCCAGGGTAGGAAAAAAAAATCAAAACCCAGCCACCTGTCCATGGTAATGTGGTCATATATGTCATAAGTCATATATGTAGAGATTTTGTGCAAAATTAGTATAGGTAATAACATGATTTGTAGTGATTTTTGGCATAAATACCACAAGTTAAATTTCAAAATTGTTATGTGTAATTTCACGAGCTGTTAGGAGAGTGAAATTTGAGACAATTTTGAAATAACACGAGTGGTATTTCATGCCAAATATAATGTACAAATCTTGCTATTATTTGTTTTTCCCTGATGGAGTGTTTCCAAGTGACCATGCTTGCCAGGCAGCCCAGTGAATGAACCAAGCGAGGAACATGCACACTGCTTCCAATCTCTATATAAAGCTGGCCCTTTTCATGCAATACCAGAATAAAAGTTATGTCAGCAGAGCTATCCAGTCCGGCTCATGTGTTCAGGCCCCTAATGTGAGTTGCATTGTAAAGCTGTTTGCATGTGAAAGCTTTGGAATTTGCCACTTTTGTGGTTCATATATGAGAGAAATCGACTTGATCTAACCTACAGGGGTTTTAAAAATAACTCTCACGCAAGCAGTTTGCACGTGTTTTCTCAGTAAGATTTTAAGAAATCACCTCCTTTCCAAACATATGCAACGAAATTATGCATTCAATGTTCAAGTAACAGGCTAATGACTATTAGCTCCAAAAAAAATTATCAAACTGCCGAAATACCTTATACGTGGCCACTCATCCCATCCTCATTTCTCCCACTGAAACAATCTCATATTCATCTCCTGCACGATCACCGAATTTTCCATCATTGCATGACATCTTCTTTGACTCTTAACAACTGAGGGCAAAAATATTGTCAAACTCTTGGCTATAAGCCAAACCCATCAATTCCACTGTGTGATTTAATTCAATCTTTAATACTACCAATGATTCAAAAATATTCATTACCTCTAAAACTCAAACAACACATAAAGCAATTGCGAATGGATACAAATACCCAAAAAATTGACCTGGCCAAATGATAACACCATATCAAAAAACAGAGCTATTTCCTGTAATATGATATTTGAAATGTCATTCCTCACAAACGCATTTTTATACACACCTGACAGAAAGCACAAAAATGGCTTAAACTCTTAGGTGTGATCCAAACCTGTTTTAAATTCCAAATATTTTGGACAGATCTAATCCCAGGATTTAATACTTCTAAATTTCTGATAAAACCAGCCGTAATAAAAAAGGTAAGCTTCAGATTAAGTTCATCTTTTCCTCCATATTGAAAATTATCCCTGCATTGCTTTAACATGTTCATTGCTTTTAATTCCTTTGTCCACACACTGCTGGGAATTGCTTTTCTTCGTTGCAAGGTTTTTGAGATCGTAAAAGTGGGATCAAGTATGTACCCTGTTAGCAGAGCTTTCTTTCCGGTATGCTTTTTATCTTGTACGAGACATTCACGTCGCTTGGCTTATTTACATTCACGTGTATTGCGTGCCTATTGCAACTTTGAATCCACACAAGTGATCTCGATTACTTTATTTGGGCGACGTGCAAATAATAATGAATGTTCTTTCTCGTTCACTATAATTATTAAACCTCTGCGAAAATAAGAAAGGTATTATTAAAATTCTAATTTATAGTTCTGTCATCGATATTAATCAGATGGAATTGAAGTGATTTTTGCAGTAATTATAACAGGCAGTTAGGGGCGATTTGTGTAGGGTGCCTCATGCGTTTTGATCAAATTATTACAGATTTCCCATAAATATGGTATTTGCAGCTTGGAAATGGAAAATAAACTGGAAATACAATTTTGGTGTTGTCCTGGGGTGGGGCATTTGTACTCCATTTTTAAGCCCCATTGCGGAGCATTTGCAGCTTTTCCAAAACAAGATGATAAATACTCGACAAATGCCTGGGGGGGGGAGTGGGGGGGATGGGAGGATTGGGCACGCTTGAAAGTTGTCTGTTTTGTGTGATATACAATACCTAAACAAAACAGCCCGAAAATCGTTCAAAAATATAAAGCAACTAGGAATTTTCTACAAATTTATTTTCTGACGCTGTTACATAATGCTAATGAGATTAAGGTGGCTCCCTAGAGTAAATTGGCCGTGCGCAGCCTGAGCACTAGTATGGCGCGAGCTTTAAAATCCGTGCGATATCCACGCAAAAATTAAAACAAACATGGCCTCTCAGTTTCGAAATATTCCCCCAAAAAAACTTTATTAACTTTCTATTGAAGCTCATTGTGCAAAAAGTTTGATTAGTGTAGGTCAAACTTTTATGAGAGGAGACAATGTTACACCAGTTACAAGTCGCTATCAATCTCCAAAAGAGTAAATTGTATGTAACAACAAAGCAGAAATTTTCCAAAGACATCAATTCTTTCGCTTCAAAAGTAGACAAACGTTAAGTAGTCGAAGTAAATAGACAATATTTTTGCACAACGAGAAATAATTTTTACTCACAGATTGACCCTAGCTTGACAAAAGCAATAGTTGTCCGTCGAGACCTACGGTCTTGTACATGTAGCTGAGGACATAATGTACGATTTATAGATCGGCGTCATCTTTTACAGCAGACTTTTAAAGAAATACTTCGCCGCTGAAATTATCCCTAAAGAAGAACAAGGTTGAAAAAGTATGCGGGAAGTGGGCTAACATTTGAAGATCTGCAAACAGTGTACAGCAGATTAGGAAATGAAGGGCTAATTGCGATCCTTGCACAACAACCGTCTTCATCGCCAACGATTGCCATCCTCACGAGTAACCACCACGCTTCGAATTTTAGCTACAATACTTATAGTCAAGTACTTCGAAGAAAACATCCTGTGTTAGGTATAAAATTGAATCCGCTATCTCTCCTTTTTCAACTGGCGAGATATCACCGTAATAATACTAATAAACAGCTTCAAAACAATGGCTTTCGCACTCTTCAAAGAAACCACATGTTTTTAGTAGCTTTGTGCATTATGTGCATGCAGGCGTGATGGCTTGCGCACGTATTTTGCTCGTACGACTCTGAACCACCCGTGTTTTTCGGATTTTTGTGACGTCAACATAGCTAATTAACCGTGAATTTCTCACGTTTCCTTCGGTAAATTTTTTTAAAAATCGCCTCATTTCTTGACAGTTGCAGTACCTTTGTACTGACCTATTTTTGTTAAAATCTGTAAGAGCTAAATTCCTCCATTAAGAAATTCAAAATATTGGCAAAACCGTCTTAAGCAACCCATGTTTTTTCCACTTTAAAATGTTAAGCAATATCATTAATATAAAGTGGCAAAGTTTACAGACATTTCACAGAGGGAAATAAGAAATATTAAGAAAAAATGACCAAAAATGACAAAATTACTTCCTGTCTAAGGATGCGATGTTGCCATGGCAATGGCCTTAATCCACAAAATGAAACTTGATAAAGGAGCCTTCTTATATGGGTAACCTTAGCGGTGAATCTCGTGAACAAAATCACAAAGACAAAGTGACTAGATTTCGTTCTGTAACGTATGCTAGATAGCTAGAGTTATTAGTTAATACTCTAGGGAGCCACCTTACAGCTAATTAGCATAATGAAATTCAACACTCGTGGTTTGCTGTTTACCTTCAAAAGACGCTTTATTTTTTAGTTTTTCATCGAGATATCGGGTTAAAAACCAGCATATATGAATTTACAGAAAGAATTCATCAAAATAAGCAAGGCTTTGATGGCAAAAAGCTAAGCGGGAAGGAATTCGTCGCGTTTGAAGAGTATCAGAGAGTATTGGTGGTAGACTTAGCCGGCTCGGCGATTCTTACTGTTTTCTTACCTGGATTTTCGCGTTTATCTTGCTTGTTATCCTCCAGAATCCTTTAAAATAATTTGCTTGACTTGCATTTGGTCTAAATCCGTCGATACAAGCTTTCATGGTCATTCTTCGCAAACCCCGCAACAAACTCCTTGCCGCGTTTCTGATTTTTCAAAAAAAAAGGGTTGCGTTACGCTGATAACCGAGCGGGGACTGGAACTAGCCACATAATTGGGCTAGAATTTTGCTAGAATCGTTAAAATTCGCGTTAATTTCCGCGCTCTTAATTTCCAGTATTTTAACCCCAATTTTGGAACCTGTTCAGACATTCTTGACACCTAAAAAACATTAACATTCGCTACAAGCTTTCTTTCTTTCCATTTACCCTTTATTTTTCATCTTTCACAGAAGCTAAGGAGAAGGTTTACAATATTTGGAGTTCACCCTTATCGTTGTCGCTGTCAGCTCAGTTTTGAATTTTTTTGCATACAGTGTTGAAATAAATTTGTTCCAGTTGTCACCACTGAGTCTTAATCGCGTTAATTTCCTTTATTATGAAATTCCACCTCCTCTTTCGCGTTAATTTTCTTCTTCCTTCGAAAGTCGTTTGCCATTAAATTCGCTCTAATTTCCAATACCTTAATTTCATGGAGCGTTAATTTCCTTTAATAAGGTAGTCCTAGTGTGACTTTTCGGACGAACCGGAAGGAGACGTTTGCAGCAAAGGTAGTTTTGCGTATTGCCGGCTGATTTCACCAAAACAAAAATTTCATCATATAAATATAAAGCTCCTATCTCGATCCTATCGAAAACTGATATATCAGGAACTACATAAACAAATGTATTATTCTTTATTCCACTAACATGGCTGTGTTATTCATTATTCCTGATTTTCCAAACCCAAATATTCATTATTTAGCAATTAATGAATGAGGCTGAGTAGGATATGAAGAATTAAGCAGATCGAGGAGGGTGTTATCCATAGAGGCCGAAGGCCGAGGTGGATAACACATTCATTATTCAGCTTCCACGGCCACACCTGATTGGACAGCTGTGCTAATGGACATATTTGTAAGTTGAGAAATAGAGGAAGTTAATGGCATCGGCGGTGGTTTTAAAAAAGAAAAAGCAATGAAGATTAGCATTTTTTGCAAGGTATTTAATTTCAATACTTTAAGCTTGAGGTCGTAGTAATGCTGTTTGAATATTTTCTAGATAGACAAGAGCTATTTATTAACCATGAAAAATTCAATCTTTTTAAGAGCAAAAAATGCATTTTTTGAAAGGGGTTAACCCATGTTGATGAGAAATACGTGTTGAAAGAAATTTGGAATTTTTGGCCAAAATCATGGATTAACCCCTTTGGGAAAATACATTTTTTGGTCCTAAAGAGATCAAATTTCTAATAGTCAAAAAATGTTCTTTTCTTTCAAGAAAATAGTCAAAACGTTTTTTCCGAACAACTTTGATGAAAAATAAGGGTTGAAAAAATTGCTAATTTTTGGCCAAAATCATAGGTTAACCCCTTTGGACAAATGCATTTTTTGGTCCAAAAAGATCGAATTTTTAATAGTTAATAAATAGTTCTTTTCTATCTAGAAAATATTCGAACAGTTTTTTACGAACTATTTTGATGAGAAATAAGGGCGGAAAAAAGTTTAAAGTTTTGGCCAAAATCATGGGTTAACCCCTTTGGAAAAGTGCATTTTTTGCTCTTAAAAAGATTGAATTTTTTATAGTTAATAAATGGTTCTTTTCTATCTAGAAAATATTCAAACAGTATTTTATGAACAATTTTAATGAAAAATAAGGGCTGAAAAAATTTTGAATTTTTTGCGAAAATCGTGGGTTGACCTCTTTGGAAAAATGCTCTTTTTGGTGCTAAAAAGATCAAATTTTTTATAGGTAAGAAATAGTTCTTTTTTATCTCGAAAATTTTCAAACAGTTTTTTATTAAACAATTTTGCTGAAAAATAAGGGTCAAAAAAAATTTCACTTTTTGGCCAAAATTATGGGTTAACCCCTTTGGAAAAATACACTTTTCGCTCGTAAAAAGATCGAATTTTTTATAGTTTAAAAATAGTTCTTTTTTATCTTGAAAATTTTCAAACAGTTTTTTATGAACAATTTTGATTAAAAATAACAACACGTATTTGTTAAAATAGGCCATAAAATAGTGTTTGACTTTGTTCTAGATAGAAAAGAAGCTTGTTTGCACTATAAATTTATCGATCTCATGTAGGCCAAAAATTGCATTTTTTTTAAACGGGTTAGCCGATAAGTTTGGCCAAAAATTCGAAATTTTTTCAAAGCTTAGTTTTTGTCACAATTGGCCATAAACTTCTATTTGATTATGTTGTAGATAGAAAAAAAATATTTTTCCTACTGAGCTAACCTTTGATTTTTCATGAAAATTCAAGGGTTAATAATGCTTATTTTTGGTCAAAATAGGCTGTAAAATAGTGTTTGAGTAAATTCTAGATAGAAAGAAATCCTTTTTAGAGTATAAACATAATGATTTAAATTGTCGAAAAATGGAAGTTTTCGAAAGGGGTTTATTATTGTTTTTTCTTTATTTTTTAAGAAAAGAAGGTAATAAAATAGTGTTTGAATATGTTTTAGATAGAATAAAGGAAATAAAATCAAGACATGTAACAGAAGTTTCCTAAACCTTTGTGCACCAGATATGGAACGAAATTGAAGGGAATTGATTAGTTAGAAGAGTACTGGAGACGAGCGCTTAAAGTTTCCCCAGGTCCCTCGAAGTTATAGTGAAAGTGCGCCTTAAAGACTAAAATAATTCCGTAAAAAGACTTTTGAAACATCTTTAATTCACTAAACAAATCTCGAGTTTGTCCTCAATTGACAGTTCAAAAACTTGGATCAACATCCATGTCCATAAATCCGATTCTGACTTGAGGTGCAAACTGTCCAAATTACTGGTCCAGACTTTGTGACGCGCAATTTTCTCTAAGTCGTTTTAGTTTTTCTGTGTGCGATAGTGAAGGCTTGGAAAAATGACTCCGCGCAATCTGCAGAGGGACGTCCTTTTTTGCGAGGCTCAATTTGTTTGCAATTTCCCCCAGGGAGGAGAGACTAAGTTCATTTTCGTCATTTTTCTTGCCAAGTTGAAGAAGATATGTCGCCATACAATAGCCTGTCATAAAAGCATCAAATCCCGCCCTGTGTCCGCAGTTACGAGTCTTTTTGATGGATTGATTCACGTGGCCATCTAGCGATGACGTCACGCAACCTTCGTGCCTATCACAAGTGAGTGAATGCTCAGATTTATCCTCTGCCATCACACTGTTATTGCAGGCCGTTTGTGTGTCATTTGCATTATTGCCTGTGTGAAAATAAATTCATATATTAAAAAAGACTATTACATGGGGTTAGACTGTAAACATTTTCTATTGATTGGATCTGATAAGAAGTCGCCCATCAACCGATTAAACTACAATATTTGAAAAGATTATTCTGGGAATTTGTCAAAACCAAAGAAAAACGTGAAAACTAGGTTGATAGAGTACATTTGTTGTTTAAAAAGGCTAAGACAAACGAACTGATGAAGGTCTAGTGCTGGAAAAGTCACCATATTTTTAGTTTTTGGATCCGTACTCATGTGAAGTTATCTCTTTATGTGCGTATCTTTTTTTACTTTGTGTTTCATGTTAACAGAGAAGGAACTATTATGCACACACACATGCACGCACACATCCATTACCTGAGCTTTTTTGTTTTCTTTTCCTTTTTTGTCTCTTTGATTCTCTTGCTTTCCATTCTCGATCCAAAACATCATCAACATCATGTGAAAAGGGGCAGCTTTTTTCTCGAGGGCAAAATCCATGAGCCTGTGGAGAATCAAAAAGAAGCAGTTCCTTAAATCCTTTCACTGAAACAGCAATACTCTACATAAACAGCTTACGTTGATAAGCATTTATTGCTCAAGTAGGAAATAAAAGCCTGAAATTCCTGAAAAGCCTGAACATTAGTACTATTTCAGTCATAAAATATGACTGCCTTGAGCCCTAGACAGAAGCTGAACAGATGCTTATTCCAAACTACCGGTAGTTTTAAATTTCAGCCATCTCTTCATGTAACCCCACCCCCTCCACCCTAATGGGTTACCAGACAAGGGAGATTGGCCACCCGTTGGGGGGTGGGAGGTGGGGCGAAGAGACGACTGGCATTTTAGACTAATGCAAAACAGCATCTTAGAAAATATGTCCACCAGTTCAAATTAGCACTCTTTTTCAAGTGAAACTGTCCAGAATGTACATTGTGACTGTATTTAAGGCTATAAAGTCCTGAAAGTGCTTTTTGGCAGTTGTTTTATGCTTATTGACACAAATTGTGACTGGCTACAAAAACTCTAACACTTTGTCGCGAAATCAAAGAAACACATTCACCAAGGCCAATTGTGACTTGCCTACACAAAAGTATTTTCCTGCAATAAGCATTCTTGTCAAGATCTGATGGGCATTTGATACATTGTTCTTGCATCTTGTTTAGGCCAAAATCATTTTTTCGAAAATAGGTTGATGACAACAATCACTTGAAAAGTATTCTATGATAAACTTACTGCAAACTTCTCACAGACAGTGACAACATTGAGAACAGCCTCAGTTTCATCACGTGCGCCACAGAACAATTCCTCAGTAAAACATAAAAGTGAGGCTTCTTCAGGAAATTTCAAGCACACGTGTTTTTCCTCATGCTTTTGGCTGCGCTCATTACATCGCTGGCTACAAAACAAAAAGAAAAGATATATAGTACTACAAAAGATTCTCAGTTACGTCAAAAACACAAAAGACAAAGACATTATAGATAAAATCAAAAAATATTATTATTAAATACATATACCTACCACTTTTTAAAGAGATAAAGCAGATATGAAGCTGATTCTCGGACACTGTACTCAGATACATATTTGGTGTCAAATATTCCAGCTGGAAACATGTCGGACACATCAGCAGTAAACACCTGCAGTTTGTCTGGCACTTTGCAGTAGAAATTCTCATAAAGGAACACTAGGTCTAAGAATCCATTGTGAAGAACAAGTGGCTTATTTGCCATGACAAGTTCACTAAAAAGATTTCTCAGAGAATGTTCTGACATGTTGTTGACAATCTAAACAAGACAAACAGAAAAATGCTTTGTATTCATTTATAAACATCAAAGTCTCTACAATGTAAATAATGACAAGCCGTACTAGCAGGTGCATAATGCACAAAAGGATTTTTCCAGGCTACTTCATTTGTATGCATAGCAGATTGTGTAAAATAAGGTAAAAATAAAATGTATGTGTAGACTGCTTTGAAGAAGTGATTGAATTTAAACCACAGTAATCCTAATTAATTTTGTTTGACACTCTAACAGGTTTACAAAACACATTTGGTGACAAAACTGAGGGTGTGCGCATTTTTCACATGATCATGAAATTTGGTTATACATCAAAGAAAATTAATTTACTGGTATGTTATAATATTAAAGATGCCATATTATTTAACTAAAGGCTTGGCCATGAGCAATAATATTACTGAGGCCCTGTTAGAATAAAGATTGCTTTAACCCACTGACAGCCAACTGACCCTACAAGGCTATAACACTACAGGGCTGCTTTAAGACATTTGCAGCTTTCTCAATCCCATGAACATTGCCTTAACTGTCAGTTCTGAGCATTGAGTAGAATGTCCTTCAAACTGGGATATCAAATAAATGCCAAAAAGTCAGCTTTTTTGCAAAATATCACCTTTTGAATTTGGACAAGAACAAAAATGACCATTTTCAACGTCATAGAAAAACGACAAAAATCATGTTTTTTACCTTCAGGTTTTCTACAGAGATCATTGTTGCAAAACCAAAAGTCGACATTCACAGTAAAATTCAGTCCCTGTCTTAGCTTAGAAGTGCCTTTTTTGGTTCTTAGTCATTTACAAGGCTGAGCTACAGCCTTTTGTTCTAGTGCATCCTGGCCTAATTGCCTCCATTTTCAACATTATGACTGCATTGCATGCTGGGAAATAGCCAGAATTTTTTACAGGGTTCGTTCCTTCCCCCACTTTTTTCATGTTTATACTAAGTCCACAGCCACTCCGACCTACCACAGAAATTTCGCGATTGTTGCGATTTGCAAGTAAGGTGTGTTATTGTTGCACTTTTAAATTTCTTTCCAACCTTCTAAGGAAAATACACACTCACCTGATCGTCTCCTCTTCTGTAGGGCACTCCTCTGGAATACTGTTTGTTAAAATCAAATCCATGCTCAACCAAAAACTTTAACGAAGCTGGTTCCACAATAAAATTTTCCAAACAAAGAACAACAATATTAAAAGTGTTGACTTTGACATTAAGTATCTCATCTGATTCCTTGTGTTTTGTCTCCTTGTGGAGCTTTAACTTCTTCAACTTAAAACAGGAAATTCCTAGAGAAAGTATTGCTCTGGATTGGGCAACTTCACACATGTATTTGTACCTGTCCTCAATAAATCTGTGGAATAAAAAATTAAAAACAAGTATATGAGTTTCATTGTGGCATAATACATGTTATACAAACAGGGTTTTTGGCCGGGGAGGGGGGGGGGGGACTCCACAGACAAATGAGAAAACTTGGATTATATGAATAGAGTAAATAAAGCAAATTTAAAATATACATATCACATATATATTTTTGTATTTTTTCACGTGCAACCCTAAACGAGACCTTCACGGCTAAATATGATGGCGTTTTGCCCAAAACACCCTAAGTGAGACTAAAATCTGAAATTTACACCCCTAAGCGAGACAACGAGCATCCCCACCCCTTTCATATGAGGAGTCCCCCCCCCACAAGGGTGTTCGGTAGCATTTGGGGGTACTGGATGCAGAGTGCAAACATTGAGTGCTGGAGACACAAACTTGTAGGGCGGTCCGAGGACATGTTCCCCCAGGAAAGTTCCATAACTGTTAGCCGTGACTGTTATATGTATCTGCCAGTTTATACCCACCACAATAGAGAGAGGTCGGGGGGGGGGGGGGGGGGGGGAGGCTATTAACTTTCTTCCACTGAAAAAGGGAGCTTATTAGAGGGAGGGAGTTTATTTGAGGGGGGGGAGCTAATGGAGGATTTACGGTAAGATTGATCATGACGGTTTTACTTTAGTACTCACTGTGCCATAAGTTGCTTCCTGTCTCCAATACCACTCATTTCCTAGAGGAAGAAACAAAACGTTCTTGAAAACTTAAAAATAAGCAAGTTAAATTTATGATATATAAGACCGTCAGTATATTATCTTTCCAACTTTGCATGCACTTATAGGAAGCTTGATCCAAACGAACACTCTAAATTTCTTATTTTAAGAAAAAAATTTAAAACAAATCATAGAAATATAAGATTTTGTTCTCGTAAATTCAAACTGCCTGATTAAATTATAGAAAAAAGAGTTATTATCCTATGACTTGTTTTAAATTTTCCTCATAAAAACAGAAAACTTCTTCTTAAATTGAGTGGAAACTTAGCTGTAATAAAAATATGTCCTCGCAAATCGCGTAAAATCATTCCCCTTTATACGCACCGTGTCCACGGCCACGAAGGAAGATTTTTTTATCGCGCGAAGCATAAAAGGCCACACTTCTGAAAAGTTGTCAGAGGAAACTTCCACAACAGGAACGTACTCAAACCGAGTGGCAGACATCTTGACTTCTTACGACTTGGTGAATTACTGCCAGGCGTTCTATTCTCTCCAGCAAAGCACTGGGGCGACCTACGTTCACGCAACCTCGTCCCCAGGGTCTTCTCGCTTTCCAATATGGCGGCGGCAGGAGAGAAGACCCTGGCACACAGCAGAAATCACGTGACTGATTTGTCCACGGAGAGTGGAAATTTATTCAAAATGGCGGCCAAGATAAAGAGTGAGAGGATCTGGGTACGAGGTCTTGAGACTGGTGAAAAACAAACAAAATGGCGGCAAAGGCAGAACTCAAAAGAAGCTAAAAATATGAAAGAATACACTTACAAGCCACAGGAATACGGTAGAATGATATAGCGATCTTATTTTCTGTTCAATGACCTTCATTTGTTTTAAGCCTGAAAGTTCTAGCGCACACGGCTGTCTACAACTTAATTTCTCGATACCGACCTTTTTTCACCGTTTTCTTTTTTTGCCGTACCCTGAGCGCCAGAGGTTCAGGTTTCTTCTTTCGTGAAAGGGGGAGCTTTTTCTAACCGTGAGCGCAATTTATTTCTTTATGTAAGGAATTTCGAGAACAGACCTCTGAAGCCAGGGAATTTTCTGTCATGACGCTCTAAGACCTCTTCCGCTCCGAAATTCAACTAAGCATTAAATTGAGTCGCAGACACTTTAAGCTGATAAGTTATCGTCAGTTTTGTTACAGATCTTCATGAGGTTTTTGACTATTGTTTTTCTATCTGCACAAATTTTAACTGAACTCTGATATGTAAAAAAACAATTTTTTTTTCTGAAAACAAGAACCAGAGAACACTATTTTGTTAATATAATTTGAGGAAACTTTGGTTGAAAATTAAACAGTTCCTTGGTCAGTTTGGATATTTTGTCACTTGAACTGGTACAGGTAATAAAATTATTGTCAATCTTCATCTACTTCACAGTTTTTAGACTTTGTTATTGGCTTTTGATATCTAACCCCGTTCACAGTGCTTCCGGGCAATAGAGATAGGGGCCTTATTTAATCTAGCAAAGACGGTGGTATTAGTTCCCCCCAAAAAAATGCCAAGTGAAAAAGCCCAAGTACAAGAAGGTTGGAGGTCAAGCAGCCGAGGATCAAAAACAGATCCGAACTTCCAGTTGGTGAATAAATCATCCTGGATCGGTCCACAGAAAGCTTTACAGTTTTCATTGATTTATACAGTCTCTTATTTATTAGTGAAGAATAAGAAAAGGGGGGAAGGTGGGATGGGGGTTAAAAAAGACGGGGGCTTATTGTTAAAACTTTCTTTCACTGAAAAGGAGGGCTTATTTGAGAGAGGAGGCCTTAATAGAGGATTTAAGATGTTGTTATTATTGTTTTTTTTTTTGCCTCTCAGATGTAAAAAAAAGCATTAACCCCGCGTTAATAGCTAGCAAAAGGTGAAGAGTGTTTCCATTGTTTCTAATATAGCAATCCAAAATGTATTCTCCACTTTGAAATAGATTTGATTTTCAGAGCAAAAACTTTCTTAATCCCTGACTTTGGTTTATTTGACATATTACTTGGGGCTGCACTTTGCCATGTCAATGTGCAAATTGACTAAAGGCTAGACTCCAGTTGTTCAAAAATTTGATAGTCCTATCTGAGTCATGTGCGCAGTAAAAGTTCCTATCTCATTTGGAGATAATAGATGTTTTAAGTCAAACATGCTTTGCTCGTCAGATGGGCCCTTTCGTACTCTAATTGAGACATGACTTGGTAGTGGTGTGCTGATTATCGATCATAATCTATAAAGCATCAGAAACCTAAAGCAAAGTGAGTATTGCTTATACAAATGTTCAGTTGATTGTTGTGGAAAATTCACAAAAACATTGTTGACAAATAAGGACATTAATACACCTGTGTTGTCTTTTTGATGGGGTCTTAATTTAGTTTATATGATGTTTAGTTGGTTTAACTATGTGACAGATAAGCCTCTGCTTGCAGGGTAGGTTTTTTGTTTTGTTCACTTACAAAATTATTTTCAGTGTTGAAAGTGGCACACAGGGGGCACAAAACTATTATCTACTATAATTGATTATCAGTTTAATAGTTGGGTTAATCTGATTATTTCTGACCATATGATTATAATACAGACACTATTACTAAGACTAACCAACACCTTAAAGTAGACTTGGAAAGTATTTAAGCCAGCACATCTAACAGCTGCAACCTCACACCGCAACACCTAAACAAGCTAAAAGCCTTGCCTTGTCCCTGTGTGGCATTTTCCAAGGCCTTAATTCTTGGTCAATTCATTTCGGTGACTTATCTTAGGCAAACTGGAGGGAAACTGTTTCACTATTTCGCTTGGGACCACGTGACCTAAAACTCATTGGCCATGA